>RCUC01156797.1:0-77501 GCA_003697995.1 Taxidea taxus jeffersonii
AACTTAAAACACCACCTTGACGTTAATACCTAGTTGGGGTGATAATTTATAAGATTGTGGTAGGTTACTGGGAGCAATTTTGCTACCTGAAAGTGAAAGAGATACCAATGACTTACACTTGTTTTTTTAAAGCTAAACACATCATGACTGAATCACATACAAGAATGTAAGGATGAGGTAACATTATAATATCATCTATGCATACAATTAACATTAAATTAATACTGGGACTGGTGGAATAAAAACCTTATAATCATTTCAAAAGGGGCAGAAAGAGTCTTTGATAAAATTCAATATTACTTAGTATTAAACCCTTAGCAAGTTAAGAATAGACTGCTATTGTCCCCCAATACTATTCAATACTATTCTAGGCAAAATCCCAAGAGATTTTCATGAAACTTGACATCTAATCCTAAAATCCCTATAGATAGTAAGAGATCAAGAATGTCAAAGAGGATGAAAACAAATTGGTGAAAATTATTTTACCAAATATCAAGATTTATAAACCTATAACAATTAAGACAGTATGATACCTGCTCAGTGATAAACTGACTAGTAAGACAAAATAGAGTCCACAATTACTATTTATAAAAGGTACTGGATAGGAGGTCTCTATATGGAACAGACCAAATTAAGGCCTTACCTCTCATCTTAAAAAATGAATTAGTGACTGAATAATTAATAATCTATGGACCATCATAAGAAGAAAACATATGCAAGAAAACCACATATATCAGGATGAAAAAAATATTTCTGAAACTAGGCAGGAGATACACAAACCATAAAGAGACAATTTGATAGCTATAAGATGAGGGAACAGAAGGCTGGCTGAGGACAAAGCAAAAGCTGATATCCTCCAACCTTTCCCCCACCCCAACTCCTGGGTGGGACACCTGTAGCATTCTTTAGGAATCTCCCACCCATCTTAATGTTAATGCCTTGCTAGAGGGCAAAGCGACCTTGGCTATGGCAAGGCCTCTAGTATCAGGTATCTTGTAGGTCCTCTTTAGCATATGAAAGTTCTGTTGAAACTTCCCTTTTCCTTACCTCCCCCCAACTCCTTGGTACTTAAACCTGCCACCCCTCACAACCACGGGGCAGCAGCTCTTCCTGCCCATGGGTCCTGTTCCTTTGCTTTAATAAACCACCATTTTGCACCAAAGATGTCTCAAGAAATCTTTCTTGGTCATGGGCTCCGGACTTCACCCCACCGAACCTCATCTATATTCTAAAACTTCATCATATAGATACTTAAAATTAAATTTAAAATTTCTGTGCATCAAAGTAAAAACAAACAAACAAACAAAAAACCCATGCCACCTTGGGATTTCCCCACCAGTGTCTCAGGTAAAAATTGACAATGGGGAACAAACTGATTGCCTTTTAAAAAAGTGGGTCCAGACATATTCAGTATTTAAACTAATTTAAGTGTGTTGGTTTAATGAAGACAGAGATGTCTTTAAAATTATCAACTCTAAATGTAAAATTTATTCTATTGAGGTTTGCTAAAAGTCAAGTAAGCTCATGTTATCTGTTAGTGAAAAGATAACTAAAGATAACTACAAGGATGGTTAATTGTCTCAAAATTTTCATGGGTACTTGTTAAGAAAGCTTTCAAAGTCTTTGGTAACCTGAAATTTTAAAGTTTTGCTTGAATGATAAATGGGATTAAATTCATTGGACATCTAGGTCTTTTGGAAATAGGATAAAGTGCTAAGGCATTGGTTCCTGGACATAGATTCAGGCTTTTGACTTCTTATTCCAAAAGAACCAAGGATACTTGAGTCTGTTGGTAAATGTGCTTAAGCTTAATTAATTCATAAATTTGCCATCTAAAGAATTTTGCTGTAACAGTTCACAATTGGTCACTGCTTAGTTTTCACTGTGAAGACAAAGGTTTCTAGGAGTGTATGTAGTAATAATGTAATTGACTATGTAAGTAAGAATGTAATTAAGACTGATGGGAATAAGGGAAACAACTCTATATGTAGAAAAGGAGAAGATATGTAAGGAAGATATAGGGAACGGGGATGCATTTTTGTTGAAGGTAAGAGAAGGTAATTTTGTCCTAAATAAAGTGGTTGTTTGGGGAAAATGACTTGGGTCAAAATCTGAATGCAAAAGAAAGCTGTGAAAGGTCTGGAGGGAAATCTTTAGAAACGAATTTTAGGTATGGTTAAGACAGACTAAGATTAAAATGAATAGATTTTCAAGTACACTGATATAAGATTAAAAGTCTGCTTACTCTCTTCTTAAAAGGTCAAAGTTTTCTTGAATTGTTGGTCTGTTATTGATAAAACATTTTAAGCAAAGGATTCTTTTTCTCTTTTGTCTGCTCAAAACACCAGTTTCTATGTTTTGTTTTATCAGGTCTTTGACAATCCCTAATCCTATTTAGGCAGATGCTTAAACTTTCTGAGGTTTTTTTGGTTTTGGTTTGTTTTGTTTTTAACAAATTTCCCAAGATTTAAATTGTAAATGAAGTCTCTTTAATTCATTAGGCCTTTTTATTTGGTTTGTTAAGTTACTCTGGAAGCATTGTTAAACAAATGATAAGCCTTAGGTTACATTTGGGTAAATGCTGTAACTATTCTAGAGGTTATATGCAATTCCTAAAGTTTTAATATAAGATCATCACTTGATATTTTGATTACTGCTATTGTATACTCTCATCTCATCAGATCTTTAACGATGTCCAGTCTGAATTTTTGTCATTTATAGTTATTGTTCCATCTTCAAGGAAATTTGTATAAGGGACTTAAGGGCAAATGCAGGTATTTGGTATCTTTAAGATTAAAACTAAAATGGGTAGGAATTTCCAGAACTAACTAAAGCTGCATTCAAACTAAACAAGAACAGTATCATGGGACTAAGTGAATTGGAAAAAATAATTATAGTTCTTTGTGACTCTTATTTAAAACATTGCTGGTTCTCTATTTGCTCTTCCAGACTAAGGAGACTTTCTCTTAAGACATCAGTGATATAGAAAAATAAAACAAATTAAAGCATTTAACTTTTCTCTCTACCTAAACCCTCCAAAATGCAAAGGTCTCTCAGTATTTCTTCCATGGCAATCCTAGTCATTTACATAAGTTCAGTAACAATCTGTTCTCCTTATAACAGGACACCATTGAAAACACTGGTTATTTTACCAAGGCTTTGACTAAAATGTGATATTTGAGAGAGACATGCATAAACTCAGATGTGACCAACCAGCTGTAAAAAAAAAAAAATTACATTCTTTGGGGAATCACGCACCTACAGGCAGGCATCCCTTATAACCCACAAGGACAACCTGTTATTGAACGTGCACACCCCACCCTTAAACACATGTTAAATAAATAAAAGAGGGGGAATATAGGTCTAAGTAATCCAGACCCCTCCTCATGATTATATAAGGCACTCTTAACTCTAAACCCTCTTAGTTTGAATGACCAATTTTTAACCCCAGCATTAAAACATTTCACATGAGAATATCCAGGACTACAACTCTTAGTCTTATGGGAAGACCCTAACTCAAGTCTGTGGCAAGGCCCCCATGAACATGATCATCACTTGGGGAAGAGGATATGCTTGTGTTTCCTCACGGGAAGGACCACCTTGGTTCCCAGCACAGAACTTCAAGCCATATCATGGCTTGTCACAGCCCAAACCCAATCCCACAGATGAGTCAGCTTAAGTTAAGCGAACCCCAATCCCAGAAACCATCTGCTACACAGAGCACAACAAGCAACAGGAATGAACTGCAGAGACCTGAAGAAAACTACTTAGATAGCTGAAGAAGTCCCACAGGATAAGGCCCCACACCTGAAAATATGTTCCTGCTATGCTCTCAGTTTTAAGTGCAACTTCTGCCATGATGAGTATATTATACTCTTTCATTCCAGGAGCTATGACCACTAACTACTGGGCATACATGCTTAACCCACCCTTCTGGAAACCCTTAATGTGAGCTGATGCGCACCCTTTTCGTGCTCAACAATAACTCTAATTGGGTAGGAGAAACCTCCTTCCCCTTTTCCCAACCCCAGCTTAATGGCTCCTTCTGGGCTTCCATACCATATAATATAAATGTATATGCTACAATTCTTCCCTTATGCACTTTTCTGTATGATCCTGTTTGCATTTACTGTCTCCTCCCAAATTTGGTTATATTTTGTGCCTGGAGGCATGAACAAAAACACTCAATTAAGCTTTATCTCCATTAGCATTATCTGGCACGGCAATCAGACCTATAATAAAAACCACTCCACTCTTCTCATCTTTGAGAAAAGTACTAAAGGGACCCCATCTTCAGAGAGGGTAACTTGGGAGACTTGTCAAACTCTTAACCCCATATCCTTAATCTAGATAATAATACTATTACAGACTGGAGTCCAAGAGGGTGTATAATAGCTAATGAGACAGAGATTAAAATCCATCCAGCTCGCAATGGAGGCTGGATGGGCAGAGCAGCCTCTCCTATAATCTGGTGCGAGGGAGGCCTTAACTCTCCCCATTCAAATGTCCCTCTGGAGGCTAGGACATGTATTTCCCCCCTCTCTCCGTGTGGCGTTGAGAATACTACAATTCCTCAGGTCGTTACACCATGATTTTTCATAAGAACTTTGCTGATTATATTAAATTCTGTATACCACACCATTATGTTTTCTCATTTGGAACCAATATATCCCTATCTACGGAGGTTAGACACTACTTTATCAAGACCTCTGAAGGAGGAAAGCACATTATGCAGCCTAAGTAACGACAACATTACTTAGCAAAAAGCTACTCACATCTTTGTTTTAAGAAGACAGCCTCTTTCTTTCCTTTATCCCTGTCAACCTTACTAGGCCTTGGGAGGAATCTACATCAGCATTCTCAGCATTCTTCATCAAGCACTTAGTGAATCCAAAAGGCATGCATGTTTCTAGGCCTCCTTATTGCAGGCATGGTAACAGCTAACTCCATTTTGACAACTAGTGTTGCCATAGCTACTCTCACCCATATGCTCCAAGCCACCCAACATGCTGATCAAATTGCGTACAATATAACCTGAGAATTCCAATTACAACAGATAATCAATCAAAAATTGTTAGGGAGGGAGCGGCTGACTTCCACTCAGGTCATGGTCCTGGGGTCCTGGGATTCAGCCCCACATAAGGCTCCCTGCTCAGCAGGAAACCTGCTTCTCCCACTCCCACTCCCCCTGTTTGTGATCCCTCTCTCGCTGTCTCTCTCTGTCAAATAAATAAATAAAATCTTAAAAAAAAATTGTCAGATTCCAACTGATGGAAGTAGCAATAGAATACCTGGGAGAGAAACAGGAGGCCCTGGCTGTTTGCCAGGATCTTAATTGTGACTGTGCGCATAAGGCCCATGAAGCCCATAAGGCCCCTTTATACTGGAATGGTACTCAGCATGATAAGGGAAGAATTAAGAAGCATCTTCAAAGATCCCTTCATGACAATTTAACCTTAGACATTCACAACTTAAGGAAACAGATTTTATCTTCTCTCACCACCATTAATGAACATGAGCATAACCAAAAAACCTAGGGCATTCTCTCATCAGAATCTACATGGTTAAACCCCAAAAAACTGATTTTCGAATACCAAATGGGGACTCATCGGACTGTCCATTATTTTACTCATTTGTCTATTGCTTATCTTTGTAGTTTGCAAAGTCAGAATAACAGTGCTTTCCTCAAACAGGAGAAGCTCATTTGTACCTGGCACTGCAACAAGACCTCCAACCTACAAAGAATAAGAAAGGGGGGGATGTGGGAATTCACAATGCCTGGCTAGACAAGATGCCACAAACACAGTCCTCCTTGGGAGAGGTTAGTTGAGAAGCATAGGAGTGACCAGAAAACTGGGCCTCTTTTAGGTTTCTGGGGTAAAAACAGCCAGATCCTCATTGTGGCCCAATGCTATCTCCCAGGGGGCAGATGGTTAACTTAGGTTAGATATAAATCCTTATATATAATCCTGCCTCAGGTCATGAACAGAGGTAGTTCTAATCACACAATGCCTGTAAATGTCACTGCCCTAGATATTGAAATTCTACATTCCTTTCTAATCCTGATTCTTTGAGGTAACAATAACATGCATAACAAAAGTGGAGGTAAACTTGATTTGAGGCCTATCACCACCAGTGCGCCTGGCCCCAGGCCCTCTTCTTTCTCCTACTTAGGTGTCTGGAATAACCTTTTAGTTTGCCATCTCAGGGTTTGCTGGCCAAACCCAAAGAGAAGTTGTAATTGATACCACAGAAATACAAAGAATCATTAGAGATTACTATAAATAATTATGCACCAACAAATTGCAAAATCTAGAAGACATAAATTTCTGGAAACACACAATCTTCCAAGACTGAATCATGAAGAAACAGAAAATCTCAATAGACTGATCACAAATAATACAATTTAATCATTAATTTAAAAGTTCTCAAAGCAAGAGTCTAGGACTAGACAGCTACACAGGTGAGTTCTACCCATAGTTTAAGAGTTAGTAGTTACCCTTTTCAAATCATTAAAAAAAATGAAAGAGAAAGGAATGCTTCCAAACTCATTTTACAAAGCCAGAATTGCCCTGATGACAAAACCAGAAAAACACACCACAAAAAGAGAAAATCTTAGGCCAATATTTTTGATGAATATAGATGCAAAAATCCTCAACAAAATATTGGCCAACTGAATTAAATACTGTATTAAAAGGATCATACACCACAACCAAGTGGGATTTATTCCAGTAGTGCATGGATACTTTAACATCTAGAAATCAATCAACATGATATAGCACATTAACAAAACTAAAACAAAAATTATGTTATCATCTCATAGATGCAAAAAAACAATTTGACAGAATTCAAGATCCATTTATGGTAAAAACTCTCAACAAAGTAAGTATATATGGAATGTAGCTCAGCATAATAGAGGCCACATGTATGACAAACCCACAGCTAACATATTTAAGACCACAAACAAGACAAAGAGGCCCAGTTTATTTTTGCCATCTTTATTCAAAATAGTTTTGGAAGTCCTAGCCAGAATAATTAGGCAAGAAAAAGAAATAAAAAGACATCTGAATTGATAAGAAAAAAGAAACTGCAGATGACATGATACTATATATAGAAAACCACAAAAACTCCACCAAAAAATTATTAGAACTAATAAATGAACTCAATAAATCTCAAGATACAAAATTAACAGAAATTGATCATGTTTTTATATGCTAATAATGAGCCATCAAAAACAAATTAACAGTTCCACCTACAGTTGCATTAAAAAGAATAAAATACCTAGGAATAAATTTAACCAAAAGATGAAAGACTTGTTCTCTGAAAACTGTAAGGCATTGGGATGCCTGGGTGGCTCAGTTGGTCAAGCATCTGCCTTTGCCTCAAGTCATGATCCCAGTGGGGTCCTGGGATTAGACCCTGTGTGGGGCTCCCTGCTCAGTGGGGAGCCTGCTTCTCTCTTTGCTCCTCCCTCCTGCTCTGCTCTCTCTTGCTATGGGTCTTTCTCTCAAATAAATAAAATCTGAAAACAACAACAACAACAAAAAAAACCTGTAAGACATTGATGAAAAAAAAATTGACGACACAAATAAATGGAATGACATACCATGCTCATAAATTGGAAGAATGCTGTTAAAATGCCCCCACTACCCAAAGCCCCCCACTACCCCTATGATATTCAGTACCATTCCCAACAAAATACAGTGGTATTTTTCATAAAATTAGAACAAAGAATCCAAAAATTTTATGAAACCACAACACACCCCAAATAGCCAAAGCAATCTTGAGAAAGAAGAATAAAGCAGGAGGCATCATGCTCTCTGATTTCCAACAATACTACAAAGCTGTAGTAATCAAAACAGTATGCTAGTAGCACAAAAATACACATGTAGATCAATGGAATAGAATGAAGAACCTAGAAATAGACACATATACACATATGGCCAAATAATCTATGAGAAAGAAGGCAAGGATAATACAATGGAGAAAGTACAGTATTTTCTATAAATGGTGCTGGGAAAACTGGACTCGTATGCAAAAAAAGTGAAACTGGACCATTGTCTTATGCCGTGTACAAAAACAAATAAAAAATGGATTAAAGGCTTGAATGTAAGACTTAAAATAATAAAGTCACTAGAAAAAAGCATAGGCAATCAGCTCTTTGACATAGGTCTTAGCAATATTTTTTGGACCAGTCTTCTCAGGTATGGGCAACAAAAGCTAAAATAAGCAAATGCAATTGCATTAAACTAAAAAGCTTTTATGCAGGGGCGCCTGGGTGGCTCAGTGGGTTAAGCCTCTGCCTTCGGCTCAGGTCATGATCCCAGGGTCCGGGGATCGAGTCCCGCATTGGGCTCTCTGCTTGGCAGGGAGCCTGCTTCCTCCTCTCTCTCTGCCTGCCTCTCTGCCCACTTGTGATCTCTCTCTGTCAAATAAATAAATAAAATCTTTTAAAAAAAGCTACTATATTTAACATACATATACCATTGCTAGGTCATTCACATTAAATAGGAAGATATTTTATATAATTTAGTTTAACTATGTAAAGAGTCAGGTAAGAACCCTCTGGTCATCTGGGAAAAACAAACAAACAAACAACCAAACTATCTATCCCATTTCCTAAACAAAAATGAATCAGGAAAAAGCAAACCTTTAAAATAGAACATTAAAATTTTAAGAGGATTTTGGGGGGAAAAAAACTAAAATTTTTAGATAGGAGAAAGCTTTTCTAAACTTTACCACTTTAATATTTTATAATGAGCATATAGAACTTATATAATAAGGTAGTTAAAATATGGCATAAAACATTTGTAATTATTCTAATTCCTATATTTTATATTTATGTAACGCCATTCACATTTTCTTAAAGCTGCTAATTCAAAGATGATTGTCTCATTATAGTATAAAAGGTGATCATTCGTTAATCTATTTGACAAGACAAACAACAAATAAACTAAACCAAAAAATCCTCAGCACCTCTTGTGTGTCAGGAGCTCTTCTAGGGATAGAGATGCAGCAGTGAGTAAAATAGCAATAATACCCTGCCCTCAAGGATTTTACTCTGTAGTGGAAGAAGACATAGGATAAACTAAATTAATATTAGCGGGTGGTCAGTATTTATGGAAAAACATAAAATGTGAAGAAGATGAGTGTGCTGGAGCAGGGATGGAAGAGATTAATAAGAGGTTAAAATTTTAAATAGCCAGGGAAGCATTCAATGCAAAGTTAATTTTTGACAAAAAACTGAAGGAACAGAAGATGCTGGTATGTAAGGGGGGGGAATGCATTTCAACTAGAGGTTATAGAAAGGGCAAAGGCACTGAGCCAGCTGGGCAACGGTGTATTCAAGGACAGCAAGGAAACCTCGGTGGACAGAACAGAATGAGTGAGGAAGAAAACGTGAAGTACCACTTAGGACCTTACAGGAGGATAAGAATTTTAACTTTCACTCTGAGATGAAGAGCCATTGAAGGGGTTGAGATAAGGAATGCCTTGATCTGGCTGAGTTTTAAAGGGATCTCCTGAGCTCTTTAATTAGGGGAGAGGGGTTAAAAAAAAAAAAACCCAAACCCAGACTAAAGATAAATGACTATGATAACAACAAGAAAGAGGGAGCAGATGAAACAGGAAGAAAGGGTAGATTTGCTTAGCTTCATTCATCAGATACTTAGTACACTGTTAGGTGCTGCTTAGGGTGAAAAAAATTGGTTAGCCATGTGTTCTCCCCTCACAGGGAATTTATAGGAGGTAAAACATGAGTCAAACTAACTATCACACACAGTAGAAAACAATGAGCAAAGGATAACTCTCCATCTGGCAAAGAGGGAGAATTAGGACGGTCTTCTTGAAGCAGTGGGTGTTTTAGCTAGCCACAAAACCAGAGCTCCTTCACAGCATGGGTTTTGCCTCTTCCTGATTTCTAAACTGCCAGCCCCTAAAACAGTGCTTGGCATAGTCAATGATCAGTAGATACTTGTGCATAATGTCTGAATGAATGAGGGTGCACAGATATATAGGGAGGAGGGCATTCAAGCAAAGGGAACAATGTAAGTGAAATCACAACAATAAAGAGTTACAGATTTAATCTGGCAGAAGGAAATGAGCATAGGGGGAGATGAAATTAAAACCTTGGCATAGGATTGCATCACAGAAGACCCTGCTGTCTTGTGGAGGTACCAGTGATGAGAAGGGAACTTTGTACAGGGAAGATGAATGTAGTAATACTGATAGATGAAACAAACGGCCAATGGTGGAAGGAAGCTAGAGACCAGTTTAGATGGTATTGTAAAAACCCGGACAGGTGACAAGGATCTCAGTCAGTTTATTATCACTTGGTCCCTTCATCATTAGTACTTCCACTATACTGAGCAAACATCTGTAAGCCTTACCACAGACGTGTATCTACACGAACTATAATTATTTTACTCGTCTGTTTTCTTTTCACTAGCAATACAGCATGTTTAGCACTGGTGGCGGACATTTCTAATTATCCCCTGATTTCCCTTTTTCTGTTTATTACAGTGATAAAATGCCTCAAGTTTTTAGCTGGACATGACCTACCAGCCAGAGACTTCATTTCCCGGCCTCTCTTCCAACTGGATGTGGTCATAAGACCAAGTTTTGGCAGTGGATTTGAGCTTGAGTAAAAGTGCAATTTTTGGGACATGCATTCCTAACGAAGCCACTGGTCCTCCATTTCTTCCTGCCTCTTCTTGTAGCCTGATCCTTACCTGTTTTTCTCTCCCCATGCCTGAAGTAGGTGTTAGAGATTATGCCCTTTTGCACCTATATAATTTTCGTAGCCCTTTTCCTGATGAAACAGGTATGGGGGCCTGGGAGTTGTGTCAAGGGTCAATTTTTCTTAAGTTTTTACAAAAAGGGAAAATATAAGCTAATGACCAAATTCTGGCCACTGGGATGTGAATGGAAGTGGGGTATAGTGTCTGGGTCCTTCCTCTAAAAGGAAGCTCTCTGCTTTTTCTTTCCTTCTTTCTGGGTTAGGGATTTGACCCTGGTGGTGGTAAGCCCACCTCGACCCATGGCATCATCCTACAGGATATAAAGCAAGAATACACAAGTAGTGCTCAACAAACCTGGACTTATATGTAACGGAAACAGCTTCCTTCTTAGTTAAACTATGGTTATTTGGACTCTGTTAAAGCAGCCAAATTGATATCTTAATACCTAATTTATAAATATTGACCATTACCACTATGTGTTGAATGAATATGATTGGTAAGTATAAACATTTCTCTGTAAGTAAAGTAATATTAAATAATTATTTCTTCCATTCCCCTAAGCATTGAACATAAAACATCTATTGTCTATAGAAAAGGAAAGCCACAGTACAAAGCTTCAGTTGAAGTCAACTTCTGCATCATCATAACTCTGGGTCCGAATCTTAACTTGCTTTATGATAAAGTGTATTAGCACAGAAAGCACCTACTGTCCGTAGAGATTAAACCAATGAAACACGGAGCTACTGGTTTCCGGGTATAGGTTCTAACATACCATGAAACAAGGCCTTTAGAAGGAAATTGGACTATGAAATCTGCAAATTCTGTATGTCCTATCAGTCTTCTTAGGCAAATATAACAATATGAATTTGAATATTAGTCTCTGATTTCAGTAACTTTCTCCTTGCTTGTTTTCATACAGAATGTAACAATTTCAAGTAAGTAAAGGAAGAGCAGTATTTGATAGTGAGTCTTAAAAAACTGGCCATTTATGTTTACTATTACTTTAGAAATATTTTTTATTCCTATTCACAGATTATGACTGCTTAAATAGGGATTTGTTAGTACAGCCCATCTGATCAAATCTGTTTAGGATCAAGTGTATTTACTTATGTTACTAAAGCATTCTCAAACACCCGGAGTGCCCACAGAATTCTTTAGGGTTTAGCTGTGTTTATCTTTTGTGGAAGAGCACTGGGTGGTGACTTGCTTAATTAGGAAGTGTTTGAAAGAGGTAACTGGAGGTGAGCCCCAACACTGGAAAAATGACTTAGGTGTCAGCTTTGGGACAGAAGTTGTAATTTAGAAAAGCTGGAGACTGGCACATTATTTTCCGAATAGAAATAAACCTTAAGAAAGAGATAGAGCTACTCTGACTTTTTAATGCCAAAAGGTTTATGCTGTTGAAGACAGAAATGATGAAATGTAAATATTGAATATAAAAAGGAAATGTTTTATTTTCTACACCACTGAAGCCCTTTTGTATAAACAGTATCTTTCTTTTACCAAGGCTTTATTATTGTATGATCATTCTCCTCGAAGGACTAAGGACAGGGACTTTGATTTTTTGATTTGCTGATCCCAGATCTTCACAACTGTGCCTATGGTTAGCAAGTTTTTAGCTTGGCTAACCACACACACACACACACACACACACACACACACAAAAGAGAGAGAGAGAGAGAGAGAGAGAGGAATAAGGGGTTGCTGATTGAATAAATGAACGAGCAGATAATGCTTTCATCTATAAATTGTAATTTCCCGCTAAATGAAGTGAAAGAATGACACATCCTGTTCTGAGGGTTTTCCTGGAAATACAGCTATTACACTAAGAGACTTTCCCTAAAAATACAAATATAAGGAGATTTAACTCAAATAAGTTGTTTATAAAGAAGGCTGCTTCACAATGTTTTTTGTTATTTTAGTTTTGTAAGCATATTTACTTCATTTGGTAATAGTGGAATATTTAATTTTCCAGGAACTATGACTTTAGGTATAAGGCTATGTTAAAAAATAAACATGATTATAAACATAAATTTAGTAAAGAGAGAATCTGACAAATTTTCTACATGTCTGTGAGCAAACATAACACTGAAAAAATGACCAAGATTATAATTAGAAATACTGTTGAAGAAAAAACAAATAATTAGCTTGAATGGTTACAGTATTTTATATTGGTGATAAATGAGTCATCTTGACCCCCATGACCACCGATTTATGTGAAAACCATGCAAAAGGACTGCAACTACAACAAGCCCTAGTTTTAGTCTATTTCCACAAATTTTCACTGTTGTAAGCCAACTGACACACATTCCAATAACCCAAATATCATATTGTGTAGTAATATGGCAATCTGACCTAGGGATCTAGAAGTTTTCTGTTTCATTCATGTAGGTAAAGGATGGGGTTTAGGAATAAGGTATATATTAGACTTGCACATTTATGTAAAAGAAACAATGTGATGCTGGAAAGCAACACTATTCATTTAACATACGGAGCTACTATACTGTAAGTCAGGTGCTCCCAGAGTGTAAATTGCACAAATTTGAAAGCTGCATTTATTATTAATATCTCATTCCCAGACAGGGGCTGGCTTGGTCAGTCAGAGGTAAAACCTGGCTTAGCGTACCAAATTTAAAACTGTTTAACAAATATTAAAGTTTTTTTTAAAACCTATCATGCATGTAGCTAAATCACTCGTGTGCATTTTAAGCCTTTTCCGCCCCTAACAGTATTGAGAATATTTTACTCTTACTACTGCAGATAATAGGGATTAAATACGAATTATAGTAATAGAAATACTTGAACTGAATCTTCAATTTTTAAAAATTTATCATTTAAAAGGTCTGGAAATAGACTGCCTATGAAATTGCCTAGCTCTAAGCGGCTGATGTTCTATCGTAAGAAAGAGGGTTGTGAAGAGTGAGTGCAGGGATAGTCCAAGCTTGCTTAGGGTGAATCGATGGGATTTTTTACCGTAGGCGACTTAATGAGTTCATGCTTCTAGGTGCACATCAGCACATGTCAAATTCTGTAGGAGTTTATGATTTCTAAGCACTTGCCTTCTAGAAGGCCCTTTGCCGAGGGGGGCTCCATTAGGAGTCCTTATGAGGCTCTTTTTCATGTTCGTGTGGATCGTTTAGGGGTCCCTCGGGGTGGCCTACAAGTCCCGGGTTACTAGGAAGGTGCTTACAAGTGGGATGGGCCTTTCCGACAGCCTAGCCGGGACCTCCGCTCTGTCGGGCACCGCGGGCAGGGGACTGCCGTTTTCGCCAAGCCCGCCCGCACAGAGCCAGAGTCCGTAATCCGCCCGGCGGCCGGCCAGCCTCTACACTCCGGAGTCCCCGCGGCGGGCGAGCGCACTCAAGGCGGGAAGGTCACTTACGACTGAGTTTTTCATCATGGCTTTGACTGTGAAGCCCTCAGAAACCAGGGAGTGAGGCTGGTGCACCGGGAGCGGCTGTTGTGCCAGCAGCTTGGTCCTCTTCGGCATCTTGTCTGGGCGCTTGTTTAAGCTCAGGGTCTCTTTTTCTGCCACCATCTTCCTAGAAAATGTCTCGTTCTCATACAACGTGGAGCAAAAGAATCAGTGGGTTTTGCGGATGTGAGAAGGAGTTCGGGAAAAGAAGTAAAAAAGGCGCGTGACTGGTAGAAATTCAACCCTCGTAGTGCCCAGGTTGATCCAGATGTTTGGCAGCTCCTAGGTGAAGGGAGTTGAGGGAGGGGAGGGGCGGGAAGAGGGAAGGACCGTGGCCGGGGCCGCTACAGGCTTCCAAAGGTAAGCCTCCTGGTTGCTAAGCGACGCGTCAACACCGCGGCCGAAGGGCCCAGTCCCCCCGTGACGCACGTTTCCTGGGCCTGAATCCGGAATGGCGGCGGAAGGCGGCCTGCGGAAGGCGGGCGGCGAGCGGTGGGCGGCGACCGGCGTGAGGAGAAACTACGCGGTAAAACTACGACTCCCAGAAGGCCTCTGGCTGCGCGTCGTCCGCGCGTGCGCATGCCGACAGCCGGGCTCAGGGGAGGCAAGCGCTGGGAGATTTAACCCCGGAGCCACTCTGGTGGGAGGCGCGTGCGGGTGCCGTTCCCGCGTAGGTCGCTCCCTGCCCAGCAGCCTCCACCTGCCCAGTGACCATGATAGGTACGTGAGTGCCTGCCAGGTACAGCGTCTCTGCGCCGCCCCGCCGGGCCTCGGCCGACAGGGACCCCCAGGGTGTCCGCCGGTGTCAACCGTCAGTGTCAGGGCGGCCGTGTTCGCCCGTCCTCAGCCCGCGCTGCGGGCTTCCTCGTGCCCGCCGTGGGCCGGGAGAAAGTGTGTGTTCCAAGCCCCCGCCCCGCTCGTGCTTTGACAGGCTTCCCCCTGGAGGCAGCTTCTCCGGGGACCGTGTGCGCGCCCCCTGCGCCTCCCAAGGTGAAGGCTGGGTCGCGCGTTCCCGCAGCGAGCGCGCAGCTCAGCCAGACTTGGGCGGTTTGCGGGGCCCTCAGGGCGCCTGGGAAGCTGCCTTCCGCTTAGAACAGACGGGAACTCACCGCCCGCAGGTCTCTCCCGGGGAAACCCTAGCGGAGCATTAAACTCTGGGGGAAGGAACCTGCAATAGTGATGAGCATCAAAAGAAATTCCTGCTAAGGGATTTCTACGTCTTCTTCCCTCCGATTTTTCCTTTTAAATCTCTCGTTGTAAGTCTGAGATGAAAGAATTAAGAGTAAACGACAAGGATTAAATATTTGCATAATGAATTATTATTGTTATTTAACACAAAATGACCTAGGTGCATTTTTGTGGTTAAAGCTTTGGAAATGGTTTATTGTTTCTAAACACTGTGATGTGTAAGATTAGCAAAGTTTCTCCCTTCTGGGGTTATTAAACCAAAAAAAATTTTCTTTCTAGCGGTAATCTTTTGAAGTTGGTGGAACTGCACAGTGTGATTAGAAACCATTGCTTTTTTAAATTTTTTTTTTTTTTTTTTTTTATGACAGAGACTTGCTCTAGACTGTGTATGTAAGATCTGGTGAGCCTATTTGGGGATTACTCCTGATGAGTGCCACTTACAAAACACTTTTGATTGCAATGAGTACGTCTGAAGTCAAAAGTGATCTGTCCAGAAACATGAGAAGTGGATTTTTTAAAATACTAAGTTTGTATGCACTGATAAAGTCTTAAGTCTTTTTTTAGGAAATTAATGTTAAAATGTAGAACACTCTACTCACTGGGAGAATCATCCCAGTGATTAACTGACACTGTCTTTGCAGCAATGCTAAAACCTAATGATGTCCAATTTTTCTTACCTTTCTAGACTTTTGGTGAGTGACTTTTGAGAGTCCTTGAATTAAGACATTTTTTCCTTCTAAATACATTTTTCATATAAACTTTTATAAATCTTCTTGAGATTTTTTAGGTGACTATTACATATAATCCACTATAAACACAACTCTAAACTGAATCAGAAAATCAAGTGGAAGAAATTTTCAAAATCCATGATGTCAGTATTCTTTTTAAAGATTTTTTAAAAAAATTCATTTGAGAAAGATATAGAGACAGGGAGAGCACAAGCAGGGGGAGAGGGAGAAGCAGACTCCCCTCTGAGCTGGGAACCAGGACCCCGATGTCATGACCCCCCAGTCGAAGGCAGATGCCTAACCATCTGAGCCACCCAGGCACCCCTGTGATGTCAGTATTTTATAGGAAAAAAGTTTATATTTTATTTTGAAGACAGTTGGGCAAATTTTATTTTAATTCAACTTAATCTAGTGCATGATTTTTTTGTTTTAAGATTTTATTTATTTATTTGACAGAGAGAGACACAGCAAGAGAGGGAACATAGCAGAGGGAGTTTGTAGAGGGAGAAGCAGGCTTCCCCTGAGCGGGAAGCCCGATTCTGGGCTCCGTCCCAGGACTCTGGGATCATGACCTGAGCCGAAGGCAGATGCTTAACGACTGAGTCACCCAGGTGACCCTAGTGCAGGGATACTTTTAAAAACAAATGTATAGGGGCGCCTGGGTGACTCAGTGGGTTAAAGCCTCTGCTTTTGGCTCAGGTCATGGTCCCAGGGTCCTGGGATGGAGCCCAGCATCCAGCTCTCTGCTCAGCAGGAAGCCTGCTTCCCTTCCTCCTCTCTCTCTGCCTGCCTCTCTGCCTACTTGTGATCTCTGTCTGTCAAATAAATAAACAAAATCTTAAAAAAAAAAATATAGCAAAGCTGTATATAAAGACAGGGACTTAAGATCTAAAAATCACAATTCTAAATTATTATTTAATATATTACTATATAAACACTTTTTGTTAGGATGAACTATGTTTAGGCAGTTTGTTTAGTTTATTTGGGATTCAGGAACAGGAGAGGGAAGAGTATGACCTTTGGATTTGATGAGATAGTTATTAATAACTTGTAATTACGGTGAGAATATAAGGTAGATTTTAAAAGATTTTTTTTTTCTCATATTCCAGATACAGTTTTACACAGTGCAAATAAATGTATTACAACATGCCTCCTCCCAAGAGGAGTACCTTACATATAAAAACCATGTGGACACTGTGCAGTGAATTATTTTATACACTTGGTTGCATTGCCTAATTCTGTTCTTGGGCATATTTTTATAAAAATCTTCATTGCCAATTTTGGACTTGGTTGTATAGGAGAGTGTGGAAAGGAAGGGAGACTGTTGGAAGGTAAGTGAAAGTGGAGGAAGAGAGTGTGCCTAATTCTGTTGGTGGGTACATTTTAATAAAAATCTTAATTACCAATTTGGTACTTTGTGGTGTTGGAAAGAATAGAAAGGAAGGAGAATGTTTATAAAGTAGAGGCAATTTAAAGGAAGTCTTGGAGTGATGGGTTTCCTGCTTCTGTGACTTCACTTTGGGGCCAGGAAAGGCATTAGAGTTTATACCTAGAGATAAACTGGGGATCAAAATATAAATCAGTACATATCTGGGATTGTTTTTTTCTGTTAAAGATATTGTGCTACTCAGAACTTGCCCCTTTATGCCTATGCTCTTTTTAATTGCTACACCCTCTTTAATGTAAATAGTACTCTTCCACTTTATATAAATCTTGGCTTACTTTTGAGGAAAAACAAAAATAGGTGATGTGGTACAATAGGAGTAAAGGGGATTGGCTGTTACCTCACTACCAGTAGAATTAATCTTCCCTTTACATTCTTAAAAACTAGAGACTGTTTCAAAAGTACTTATATTTCTCACTTGGATTATGACTGACATGTTAAATGCCCTGACCCAGACAGCCATAGAAACATAGTTTTTTGTTTTTTTCTTTTTTTTTTTTAAAGATTTTATTTATTTATTTGACAGACAGAGATCACAAGTAAGCAGAGAGGCAGGCGGGGGGGGGGGGGAGGCAAGCTCCCTGCTGAGCAGAGAGCCCGATGTGGGGCTTGATCCCAGGACCCTGGGATCATGACCTGAGCTGAAGGCAGAGGCTTTAGTCCACTGAGCCACCCAAGCGCCCCCATAGAAACATAGTTTAATTGACATTGGTGATTTTGACTTTGAGAAGTATAGGGAAGGATATCAATATATTCTACTTAGAAAAATATAATTTTTGGCATCATTACGTATTTTACCCTTTTAAAATTTAATGATTCTTGATATATTCTGATTCCTATAGAACTGGATTTAGGTATTTGAGTAGTACCAGATATTAAAGTGCATGGATCTGTATACAACAGTGTTGTCAATATTAGAATTCAAAAATTTTTGATTAAAAAAAAACAATTAGAACATGGTCATATCTGTATATTGCTTAAATTTTCTCTTAGAAATTATATATATCTACCTACACAATTCCACCCCACAGTAATTCTTGCCTACTTTTCTATTTTGTGGATGTACACAAATTATGTACTCTTTCATGAGTACTCAGTAGGTTTACAGATTGCTATCATCAGAAAACGCTTATGTTCATATCTTTATATTTGCATATGTAAGCATATATGTAAAGAAAAAATCTTGTTACAATTTCTGGGTTGATTTTCTAGTCAAGGGATTAGTGGATTTTGAATTTTTCTTGGTATATCTAAATTATTCTAAAGTAAGTCACCCTATTTTATGTTTCTGTCTAAAGCAACAAGGTAGCAAAGGTTGCCCTGCTCCTCAGGACTGAAAAATTCAAAAAGGCATCTTTCTCAAGACTAATTCACATACAGCAGCAGAGCATCTACTGGTTTTTTCTTTTCTCCCTGCTTTTTTCCATCCCCACTCAGATTTGTGCCTTTGAGCAGTGCACAAGCTGCACAACTATGCTTGGTGGCTCTGCCTTGTCTGGCAGTGTTTATAAGAATGCCCGTTTACCCCTTGTGTACATAGAATACTTTTATTTTTGCTTTCCTATTAAATGAAAATCAGTATATTTTAAGTTTTAAAATGAATTTATGAGGGGAAAAAATCTCTCATGTTTCATTTTATATTGTTTTATTTTCATGAAAGCAGATCCAATAATTGAGTATCTGTGTGCCTAGTACTACTCTAGGTGCCAGGGATATATGAGTAAATGAAATTTTAAAAAATGCTCTTGCTATTATGAGTGTAAAATCTAACTTTACTATTTGCCTACAAATCTGTGTATTTGTTTTAAAGCTTATATGTGATGAATTTTGAAGTCTCAGAGTTTATATTTCTAGTTGAATGTACTGTGTCCTGCTACTCTGCCATTTCAGTAATTTTATGTAAAAAGTGACCCTACATGGAAGTACTCAGGATAGGCTCTGAAAGCTCCTATTTACAATGAGGTACAATTGTGTCATAAAGGACATTCTAGTGAATCTTTGCATTGGTGATTTTGTGTAATTATGTACAGTTCTTTGGATCCAGAGGCTCTAAAATGGCCTTATGCCATTTTCAATTTTGGAATGATTTCTAAGGATTTTTTTGAAGTCTACATTTTTTAGAAACTTCATGGCTTCATTGCTTGAAAATGATACAATGAAAGTACTTTGTATTAAGGTATGCAGATCTATTTCTACCTCCAAAGCTTCTTTGAAAAATGGGGGAAAAAATCTCCTTACTTGGAAATGCTTCATATTCATGAAACCGGTTTCAATGCAGAATAGTCTATTCTGTTAGCTTTTAGTTCTTTGATCAATGAAAATTGTTTCTTACCTGCTGTTTCTTCAGCTTTTAATTGTGGCCCAGTGCTTATTCAGGATTTCTGTTTTAATTTGCATTTAATGAGTTCATTTAAAATATTTCTTTGTAGTAACCTGAATGGTTTCTCTCTTTAGTTTTGTAATATTAAAGAAGGAAATTTATATGACAGTTGGCTGATTTATGTTGCAGCTCACTTTCCTGGCTTATTTACTTCACCTTATAGGAGAGAGTCTTGGTTAAAAAGAATGGTGGTAAGGTTACTCTGTTTCCCCTAGTACTATATGTCCTAATTATCTGGGACTTCTACCAGGTGTATTCCTATATCTATTTTCACTAAATAGAAACCTTTCTTCCCTGGATTGACAGGTATTTCAGCTCCCACTAATGATTTCAGTGTCAGTTCTTTCTAAGGTACTGGTTCCAGGTGGTGCTGTGCAGGGGAGGGGGGGGCAAGTGTGCGTATATTGCCCACCAGGAAGGGACAAAGGAAATATGAGACCATTTCTCTGAGATGAGTTTGTAAGACATTTATTTGGGTAAGAATTCTACCCTCTCATCAGAAGCAGAGTAATTAGAAAGAGATGTGTATATGTGAACACAAACATGCACACACAAGCACAAACACACACCATCACACCACAGATTTTCAGGTCTCTTCTGCACATGTTGTTTTCTCACCTTTGAACATTGTTTTTCTATAGTACATCTGGAAACTACTGTTCATCCTGCCAGATCCATTTCAGATGACAGGAACTTTATATGAAGTTTTCCTTAAGATCCCCACCTGTGTGTTAACTCTCACACTTCTCAATCTAAAGCAATTAGCTCCTCCTTTAGAGTCAACCAGGAGCTTCGCAACACCACATAGTGTAGAAGGTAGAGAAAGATAAAGATTTGCAGTCGAGGGACGCCTGGGTGGCTCAGTCGGTTAAGTGGCTGCCTTCGGCTCAGGTCATGATCCCAGGGTCCTGGGATCAAGTCCCATATCGGGCTCTTTCTCTGCAGGGAGCCTGCTTCTGCCTGCCACTCTGCCTGCCTGTACTCTATCTCTCTGAAAAATAAATAAATAAAATCTTAAAAAAAAAAAAGATTTGCAGTCAAACACTGCAAATAACATGCATGATACGGGTTTATACAGGGAAGCACTGGCGAGGGCAGTGATAGAGCCTGCGGGATCCAGCACTGAAGGACAAGTAGGGCTTCGTTCTAGATGGAGGGACAGACATGAGCTGAGGCATGCAGGGGAGAGGGAAGAGTGGGATGAAGACCATGCAGTGAGGAAGAGGCCAGCAGAAGTAGGCCGGCATGAGGCTAGAGGGCCATGCTCTGTCAGCTCTAGGCAGGGTCAAAGGCGGTAGCTTTATACCACAGTGGCAAGGAGTCGTTGAACCGTGGTATCCAGAAGAGCATCACGAATGGGTTACATTTTATTTCTTTATTTAAGTATAGATTTGATTTATTTATATGAGAGAGAGAGGGCATAATCAGGGGGAGCAGCCGTGGGAGGGGGAGAAGCAGGCTCCCCACCGAGCAAGGAGCCTGGCGTGGGGCTCCATCCCAGGACTGTGGCATCATGACCCTAACTGAAGGGAGACACTCGGCTGACTGAGCCGCCCAGGTGCCCCGAGAATGGATTACATCTCAGAGGTCTGTGGCGGGAATGGAAAGCTGTGGTATAGTTGAGTAGTGCCTAGAAGTCCAGGTAAGTACGGATGGCTTCCTTTTTCTTTCAGGCTGGAGATGGTCTTCCACTAAGAGAGGCAGAGTGGTTGTAGGATAGGAGATGGTTTTTTTCAGCCTGGCGACATTTCTGATGTCATTATCTCATCTTGGATGAAGGACCGCATTCCTAAAAAAAAAAAAAAAAAAAGTCCTTATTTTTATAGAATGTATTAAATATCTCTCACTCACAGGTATTTTTTTTCATGTTATTAAAAGTTTAAAGTTATTCAATTTTTGGAAGTACTCTGTATGTCCTTCTTTGGTGTGTGGCCCGTGATGTTTCGATTTCTGTGTATTGTTTCTTCGGTGATGGGGAAAGCGCGGTTTCCAAAGCCGGAGTCCTCAGTGACCCAGTGTAGTGCCGAGGAGGGTTGCTTTCTTTTCAGTATCTGCATAACTTACACCGCTGGTCATGTATTGAGACCGTCCTTGGACCAGTGTTTGTGTTTTTAATAGTACTGTTAGGTTCTTGATGGTTTCTCTAATTCACTTTTCCTTTTAAGACTTGAACAGGGCCCCTCATAAAGGTTAACATTATCACTGGAAGAGAGAAGAAGCTTGAGATGTACAATATATAGCATCCTTACCTGTCCCTCAAACCCCTATTCCCACCCTCATCAAATAAGGAAAAAATAGTGATCAGGGAATTAATATTGGTGTTCCAGTTGAGACAATTTCATTATTTATCTAATCGATGGATGTGCCCCCTATTCCTATCGTTAAGTGTTTCTGGAGTTTCAGTACACACATTTAGGTGACCTGAGATGAAGCCCTTTGAGCTACATTGTGATTTTTTAAGCTTAGTGGGCAAATGGATGCGTTTTCCAGAACATGAAAAAGTAGGATACACACTCAAAACTTATTCTGCATGAATAACAGAGAAAAACAGGAATGACCGAGTTTACAATGTTCGTATTTCACAGAAGCCACCTGCACTCCCCCTTTGCTTGTGTCTTTCTGTTTCTCCCAACATTACTTCATTTTCTCAGAAACTGGAATTTTAACATTTCATTCTCCAACTTGGAGGAACAGCTGCTGTCTGAATAATAAAGAAGGGAGCTCTTCCTTGCTTGCTGCTGGTTTCCATAGGGCTTGACTGGTGGTTGTGAAAGTGTTTCTGAGGGTCACAGTGGGACTGGTATGACTTACCAGACAGTCTGCCATAAGCAAGCCTTGTTTCTGCATTTTGCTTTCTTAGGAATCTGGTCTTGAATACACTTTATTCCTTGATCTAGTTCTGGGGAGTCAGGAACTTTAGGTGAATTGGGTACCAGTTAGGCTTACTGCCCGGAGAAATAAAGGTTGAAGAATAATAACTCGTGCTCTAGGATGCTTCTTTCCACCCTTGAACTCTGGCTTGGAGTCCATTTGAGCTCCATGGCATGCCCCTGGGGAGTGAGAGCTCCAGATTTAAGCACAACTGAGGCAGCATCCCACGGGCTGTGGAGCACAAACTCATGGAGATGCACAAGTCAGCAGATGTTCACCAAGTCTGGATAATTATGTGTGACAATATCAAAACATGTTTTTAAATGAAGATGCCTGAGTTAATAGTATTGGATAGGAATCGTTTGTGTTTTACTGTGCAGTCAACTTTGACATAATTGTATGATACAAACAGGAAGTAATACATAGTGGAGGTTTGTATTTGCTTCCCACTCTACATTTAAGAATTGGTGAGATGCCCAGCCATTGGCAGGTTAGGGCATTTCTTCCTCTATTGTGGTCCTCTCTAGAGTTTTCTTTGTCTTTGTGGTCCATTTTTATGTATGTGCTTGGCATTTGGAGTGTCTTACTACATGCAAAGTTTGTATCAAATGTATTGTTTCCCCCCCATTGGCTTCACTACAAGGAATTCACCAAATAATCTTATTCTCAGTGTATGGTGATTTTGCACCAGGTCTGTATGCTTGCCTTCATACCCTGGTAACTGCTGGGCACGACAGCATGACTGTACATTTTATAACTCTGTTTTTTTAGGGGGGACGTTCTGGAATAATTTTTTTCTGAGGCCTAACGTATGAGGAACTTCCTTATAGGCTTTAGTCGTGGTTGTCACAATTCTTTGTGTATAAATTTATTAAAAATCCCTTCTGGCTTCTGAGGCCAATTTAATCAATTTATGCCAGGTAGACTGCAAGTTATGCTGGTAAAGTTAGAGAATGGATCGTGATGCCATTTGAGGTCAGATTTCTGGAGGGGACATGATTTTTTTTTTTCTTCAAGCAATGATGATAATAAGAATATTAACATTATGACCTAAGCCTGATAAATGTGTGAATTCTTCAGTAGTTAAGAAATATTTTTTTAAATATTAATATAAGAGCTTAGTTGTCATACCTGAAAACTAGATAACATTATATATGTAAAAATTTCAGAAACTATCCCCCCAAACTACTGTCTTTGGATTGTGGAATTCTTTTGCATTGTGGTTTGGTGTTTTGCAGATGTTCACCATCAAGCATATAATATTTTGCAAATACAGAAATGCAGTGTATGTTATAAACACAGTCTTAAAAATTGGACAAATGTTGGGACGCCTGGGTGGCTCAGTTGGTTAAGCAGCTGCCTTCGGCTCAGGTCATGATCCCAGTGTCCTGGGGATCGAGTCCCACATCGGGCTCCTTGCTCAGCAGGGAGCCTGCTTCTCCCTCTGCCTCTGCCTGCCACTCTGTCTGCCTGTGCTCCTTTGCGCTCTCTCCCTCTCTCTCTGACAAATTAAAAAAAAAAAAAAAAAAAGATTAAAAAAATTGGACAAATGTATCACCATTATAGCATACGTAGAACTCACTGTACTTCTGCGGCAATTAGGTCAGATAGATTACCTTTCATCACATTGAGTGATCTCATGCTCTGGCCATAAAAGTAGTGTTTTCTGGAAGCCGGATTAACACCATCAATTCACTGACTTTTAACAGTGGTGCTACACGCTGGTGAGGGCGAGCTCAGTTACTGTGTCTGGTTCTTGTTGCTACTGTAACAAATTACTGCCAGTTTGGTGGCTAAAAACAACCCGGGTTTATTCTCTTAGAGTTCTGGAGGGCACAAAACCCACATGAGTTTTAAGAGGCTGAAATCAGTGTTAGCAGAACTGGCTCCCGGAGGCTGCTGCAGAGACTGCTCCATGGCTTCCGCCTACAGGCTGTGTCCCGGCTGCCGGGGTGTCTGCAGTCACAGCACCCTCTGCTTCTCTGTAGTCACACCTCCCCCTGCCTCACTCTCCTAAGGACACCTGTGATTACATTCCCCATCTCAAGATCCTAAATTTCATGGTGTCTGCAAACCCCCCTTTGCCACACAGTCACATTCTCAGGCCTCAGGGACTAGGACGTGGCCAACCTGAGGAGTTCTTTTCAGCCTGCCGCCATTACGGTCAGGGTTTTCACCATCTGAAAGCGAGTTTTGAAGTGTTTTACTATGAACTAAGAATAACAGATACAGGATGTTGAATTGACGGTGATCCTACTTGATTTTGGGTTCTCTGGGGTCATTTAAAGGCAGTGCAGTCATGTCACACATGAGGAATCTAATATTTATTTTGTGGACTAGTTGATGAGGCTGGCCAAGGATATAACTCACTTTTCAAGGTAGTTTTCTCAGGTGGCAAAAGAACATGTGGCTACACTCCAGGACTGAGATGGTGAATTGCAGCTCAGTAATTTGCTATACCAGGCTGCTCATTTGTGTCCTGTAGAGCAGGGGAAGCTTTGTTATGATTTTGACAGGAAATATGACTTCACACAACAACACATGACCAGGCAAAGCAGGAGCAAAAACCATTTGATGTACATTTGATTTTTTTTTTTCCTTATTTATTTATTTATTTATTTGACAGAGAGAGAGATCACAAGTAGGCAGAGAGGCAGGCAGAGAGAGAGAGGAGGAAGCAGGCTCCCTGCTGAGCAGAGAGCCGGATGCGGGACTTGATCCCAGGACCCTGAGATCATGACCCGAGCCGAAGGCAGCGGCTCAACCCACCGAGCCACCCAGGCGCCCCTACATTTGATTTCTTATTTGCCAGTTCCCTACGATTGTTAGGTGCCTGATGCTCCTGTAGAATAATGTAATGTTATCCTGTCCTTTCTAATTAATTAATAACTAATCTGGCCTGGTTGAAAATTACACAGTTAGAAGTTGTAAATAAATTCTAGTAAAGTTGTGAAGGACAAAAAAGAATGAAATTATGTACTTTATTTTGCTTAATTTTTTTTTAAAAAAGATGTCAGCAGAGAATTTGGTTTCATGAGGCAGTTTTAGCTGAAATATTTGGAAAATACTCAGTTACACAGTGTTAGTACAGTTAGGAAGAACTCTAAGGGAAGTACGGAATAAATTTTTAAAATAGATATAGAAATAGATTTGTAAGAAAAGAGAAGTTTATTTTTATTGCAAAAAAAGAAGAAAGAAAATAAGTGTTAAATTCAACCAATATTTATTGAGACCCTGTGTTATAGGACCCATCAAAGGTAGCAACTCTGCAGATCCGAATGAGGAAGTCACAACTCAGTGAAGATGCTGCCTACACCTGCAGAATAGTGATCAGCAGTAACAGGAGTTATAATGGAAGTGTGTTGACTTGCACAAGGGGACCTCCAGAGAAGAGGTGGCATTTGTGCTGGACCTTTAGGGACGAGCGGTCTCCTGAGCAGGGGAATAGAGTGCGTTCCTAATGGAGCAAGATGCTGGGGCTTGACCATGGAGACTGTGCTGGGGATGGAAGAGTTGTGGATGGGAGCTGGGAGTGTGAGGACCTCAGAGAAGGAAATGAGGAGGGATCAGGGTGATGAGAGACAGAGGCCTGCTCAAGACAGTTTTCTGTTCTGCACTGGAGGGTGCAGGTTTTGCCATGCTAATAATGAGGAGTCACTTGGTCTGCTTGCCAGGAAGAGGCATGGTTGGATTCATTTTCAGAAGGATTGCGTTGGCAGTGGGACCAAGTTAAATCCTACTCACTTTACGGGACGCCTGGGTGGCTCAGTTGGTTAAGCGGCTGCCTTCGGCTCAGGTCATGATCCCAGTGTCCTGGGATCGAGTCCCACATCGGGCTCCTTGCTCGGCAGGGAGCCTGTTCCTCCCTCTGCCTCTGCCTGCCACTTTGTCTGCCTGTGCTCGCTAGCTCTCTTTCCCTCTCTCTCTGACAAAAAAAAAAAAAAAAAAAAAAAAAGCTTTTAAAAAAATCGTACTCACTTTAGGATGACAGAAGTTATGGCAGTACCGGTCTGGTCCATCAGGTGTAATGAAGAGCCGCAAGTGTGAAACAGACGCTCGGTGTCGAATTCCAAGACCCAGACCCATTGGGGTGGAGGAAGGAAACTTGATTGCCTGCTGTGGTCGCTGGCAGGTGAATATGACTTGATGAATCAGGGCTCTTCTAAGACAGTAGAAAGTGACAGTGTCTGTGGCTGAAAGTAAGAGGTGAATTCAAATTAAAAAAAATAGGCAATATCTAAGGTAGACGCCAAGTTTGTTGCATTGCTTCCTACTTAGGATCTTTGAGCTACTAGGACAATTAGCTAGCTGTGCATTGATAATCAGAGTAAAGGAATCCTCCAGAAGATTTGTGTACTTCAGATTATTTTGATGGAATGATTTTCCTGCTAAAGTTTAAAGACCTAATCTCATTTCATTTTAATGTTGCATGTACTTACCTGCCTCATTCTTGGGGGAAGAAGTATGCTTGTACTAAGAAACGTTGAATGAGTGGAGGTGTGACTCAAAGGAGAGGAGACCATAGACTGGTTTCTGGTTTTGTCTTCTCTAATCTCCCTTCCTGTTGCTGAGGTTGAAGTACATCCTTGGAAGAATCCAGTCTCTACTGATACTTGCCGGTGGGGTGGGCCCTCATCTTATTCAACTTTGTGATCCCCAAACGGAGCATAATCCCATAAGCATTGAGATGGATGAAAGAATAGAAAAGGTAGTAATTACACAGTTTGATTTGGGCATAGATGAGGTATTTTAAAATGTTTCGTGTTCTGAGAAGAGATTTATTAATTTTAGAGTGATCTTAGTCTGTCACATTTTCCTGTGCAAAAATTGAGCTAGTACAGGATAATGATGTCTTTCTTTTTTCTTGGGTCTTTACTGGTATTTCTCCTTATTGCTTCTCTAATGCTGCCGTTAGAGGGAAGCTATTCCATTATTTTACCTCTGGAACTTGCTGCGATTTTAAAGTGGTTATTCCTGCAGGATATTTTGAGTGTAAATCACATGGATGCATTGTCTCTTTTCCACTGTTAGCTTTTAACTTCACGACAAACACAGACCCCAGTGCTTTGCTGGGGTCTGTATTTACTTGTTTCCCTAATGCAGCTTTTCTCCATGGAATACTCTCAGTAGAAACATATGCTCAGAGCTTCAAAGTAATTACAATATCACTAAAAGCTTCATAATCACATTACTGAAACTAAACGTCAAAAAATTTGATTTTCCTTGATCTAATCATTTCAATTTAATTTTAGGCTACCGCATGATTGATCGAGGAAACCTGGCAGGCCAAAGTCAAGGAGTGTTCATAATGCTTATAGCCTTGCTCAGAAAACTTCAAGGCAATTTAATTTGGGTAGGAATTCATTTTAATTATTCTGAGGGATTCTTTTTAAATGGGAAAAATAGATTTGTTTCCATGCTTTTACTGTTGACCTGCTCTGATGTCATCCACACAGTTTTCTGTCTAGAGTTGTCTCTCTACCTCCTTCTTAGCCCTGCTAGACAAAGACCCTGGAATAGACAAAGGTCCCAGGTCTAAAACAAAGAACTGAAGTCAAATTCTTCTTCATAGTTGTTCTAATGATGTTCTTTCATGTTATCTATATGACAGATTTAAACTTTAACCTTTTGTTTTCTTTTTAAATTATGGATAGTTTTGAAGTATTTGTGTTTCTGCAGTAAGCAAGACACCCCAGCAGTATTTGTATCAGGGTGTATCCTGTGTCCACATAATTGAAGAGCAGGACATGCCAGCATATCACTTCGCCATGAGGGTACAGACATGATGAATAAACATGGCTGCCTTCTCCTCATGCCTCCCAGGGGGGCGGGGGAGTGGTCATCCATCAAATTCGTGTCTGTGGTTGTTCTCAGAAACCATTCATTTTTATTTTTAATGAATTATGGACACAACTGAATATGAAATTACCTTCTGAGCTTGTGGATGTCCCTAATTGTTAGCAAGTTTGTTTTAATCACAGGCATTACAACGCAGTAAATCTGGAATATTTACAGATCACATTTGATACTTAGCCTGAAGTCTGGACATAACTCTGAGGGAGTTGGATTTTGACATTTATAATTCTGCTTCTAAATTATTTCATCCCTTTCTCAACTTCTTTCTTCATTTGCTTGTAACAGTGAGTGATAACTAGTAGACAAATCTTTTGTAGTAATCATACACAAATCACTCCATGACATTTGAGTCTGCTCATTAAATTTCTGAAGGTGAATTTTGAACCCTAAATATTTTGCTTTTGTAGAATTTTTGACAATAGAAGATAAAATTATCTTTCTTAACTCTTTGTATTCCCTGAATCTTGCATACTTTCCCTCTCCTTTGGTAGAGACCTAATTTTATAAACAATAGTCTTTTTTTTTTAAGATTTTATTTATTTATTTGACTGAGAGAGAGAGCACAAGTAGGCAGAGCAGCAGGGAGAGGGAGAAGCAGACTTTCTGATGAGCAGGGACCCCAATGTATGGCTTGATCCCAGAGACCCTGACACCCTGATTGACCTGAGACGTAGGCAGCTACTTAACCAACTGAGCCACCCAGGTGCCCCAAACAATAGTCTTATAGCCATTTTTCTGCCTCGATGAGGATAGGCTTATTGTTTGTTTGGTTGATTGATTAATGGTACATCTGAAAATCAGACTTGGAATTTTAAAAGTATATAATTTTTAATATAAATATATAAATATTTATATATATAATATAATATATAAGTTATAATAGTTATATTATATATTAATATATAATATAATATATATTAATATATAATATAATATATATTAATATACAATATATAAATATATAATATATAAATATATAAATAAAAATATATAAAAATAAATATAAAAATATATATACATATATATATTGCATGTGGCTAGTAGCATCCCATATTCACTTCCTTCCCTGTTCAGGCCATAGTTCAAATCACTCTTTCCCCTAACATAGAATACAATGATATCTCATATACTGAAGATTTTTCTCCACACTATAATGTAGTAAAAGTGGTAGTACTAGTTCCGCTTCATAGGGATTTTGCTGCAGGAGAACTGGAACTGAAGGAAAGAATTCCAGCTTTATGTGGAGGCCCAGTAGGAGAATCCATAGGTTTAGGTTCTAGAAGATAGGGAAGTGATCCACGTTTTTACATTCATGTGTTAATGATTTTCTCTTGCTTACATCCAGCAGTCTAGGATGAATAGCTTCAACTTTATGGCATCTGTGTCAGTTTGTAGTTGAACATTAAATATGGATGGTTGCCTGAATGGGGCTTTATATCAGGTATCACAGGTTGTTCAAGCCAGAGATAAGCTTGTTGGGTCGGGCAATTGATTTTTACTCTACTTGCAAACCAGTAAGTAGCCTGCTAATGTATCATGGGTGCTGTCAGAAGACACAAGACTCTGGGCCAGAGAAGGACTTTATTACTCATGGCACAGCAAATTTCATAAGTGTTATCATATTTACACCAATTTCCTTTGCCCCACATCCTGTAAGGGTGGTGTGCTTTAGCCCATATGGATGCCATGCATACAGTGGGTTTGCATTACAGGTGAGGACTCTTGATTGAACTTGAAGCATCTGCCACTTTTTTTCTTTTTTAGGATTTTATTCATTTATTTGAGAGAGAGAAAAAGAGAGAGCATGAGCTGGGGAAGAGCACAGGGAGAAGCAGGCTCCCACTAAGCAAGGAGCCTGATGAGGGGCTTGATCCCAGGAACCTGAGGTCATGACCTGAGCTGAAGGCAGACACTTAACCCACTGAGCCACCAAGGTGCCCTGCACCTGCCACTTTTATAGCAAGCAATAAGCAAACCTTTTCTTTGGGGATAAACATTATCTTATTAAGGTTGTTGAATACATAAGTAACCCTTATGCATATCAACAGTGGCCCAGGTGAAAGAAATTGAGGCCATGTGTTCTAGGTCCACTTAGCAAGATATGTAGGGGAGTGTGAGTCCTGAAGAAAACTCTTCTCTCCTAATACCCAGCAGCCTTTAATACACCATTTTGGCTTGTGATGAATTATCATGTGAGTCATTATCACGATAGTCATTCTGATTCATTGGGCCAACAGAGACTTGGATCAAATCTATTCAGCTTGTCTCATATGGCATTTAAGTTAAGCTGTGATCAGTAGGATCCCAAGCAGCAGGAAGAGGCCAACTTGTAATAGTGACTCTACATCCATCTGTCCCCATCCTGTCAGGGTCTCTGACTCACCCTGATGTCAATAAATCCCAGGGGGTGACCAGTTGGTCTTAATGACTATGGTTTACTATCTATTATGACCCATACAAGAAAATTTGGAATAACATTGCCAATAGTTATAACAGGGGCAATAGATGGTCCAGAAAGTAACCCTCATGCCCAGTAGAGAGCTATTTCATGTTCTGCTTTCTCTCACGTGGAGAGTACAGGTCACTCTAGTTTGGAATTTGTTGCTACCCTTGATTTGTATCCCTGTTAGGTTTAATTAAGCAACATAGACAGTATTCTGAATAGCTGCAGCCTCGACTGCCATGCAAGGCTGCTTTGGAATCCACACAAGCCCATGACTTTGTATCCATCAGTCTGAGATAAGATTGTGTCTGGGAGTTTGCACAGGTATGATGGGATGACCCATGTTTTGGAGCTGCTGTTGAGGGCATCACGCTCAGCAGAACAGGTCAAGAACAGCCACATCAAGTCCACATGACTTTTTCTGTTTTTGCAGCCCACAGATGGGGATGACAGGCTTAAAAGTGTGTTAGTGAGTCAGATTGCCAGTCATCACTACTCCTTGACTCATGTGGATCATATGACTGTTTTGCCAGGCTGAGGTACCAGATATAGAGAATTAAGAGAGCATTGATGACACCTTGTCAAACCTCTTGGGATTTGACACTATCCTTCCCAGTTGCCAGGTCTGCTGCTATCCCTCCATAGCCAGAGAATTGGTTATGTCCCCTCCCAGTAGCTATACCTTTATCTTTCCTCCAGTTAGAGCTTTTGTTTGGAAGGGCCAGGTGCCGGTGGGATAAGGGCATTTTTACACAATGCATAGAGACTCCTTAGGCCCACCACTTTGACCACTGAGGAGATACGTGGTGAGCAGTGGACTCAGCTCAGTAACCCAAATGGTCATTGTCTTCATTATCTAGGATCTAGGACCCTGCCAATCCAACACAGATATCTGGTGGCTGAACTAAATTTATGTTTGAATCTTCTAGGACCCCTTTTGAATAGGCTTCCACCAGGAGGGTTTATCGGTTATCCTGGCCTGAGATTCCTCTTAGGGGAAAGAAAAACACATCATGCCCAGGAGTGGTCAGGGAGAAATCTCAGATTTTCACAGTTAAGTCAGTGTAACTACCTTACCCTTACCCTTTCTGGGGATCGCTCCATCTAGTGACCGAACTGCCTTATTAAGGTGTGTAACCCAAGAGGTGGTGAGTGAGGTTGAGTCAGGAATCGTTTTGAATTGATTCTTAAAGTCCCTTTTATCTCTCATTAATGACAGCAATTTGTGGTCGATAAAGGTCTTGAAATGTCTATTGATCACTTTGGCTATTGTCTCGCTATTGGGTGGTCTTTATGGCAAAAGACACACCATTGTCAGACTCAAGATAGTATGACAAAATTAAGAACATGACACCATTTAGTTTCAAGAGACTTAGTGGTATAAACAAAGTCAGCTGACTGGACAGTAACCTATAAAACTGTTGACAATTATAAAACATTAGGGTTATCTCAAAGTGGGAGTCAAAGGTTTAATGTAGTAATTTTGCTGGGAGTGCACAGGGCAAACATGACCTTCTCTGTAAGACAGATGGGCCAACTTTCGGAAGGAATCACAAGTCTGACTTGCAGTGGTAGCTTCTGCATCTGAAATACCTTTACTCTGTGCTCCATCCATGATGGTGGATCCCAGTAATGATGACAATGATCTGGCCAGCACAGGCTTGAACCACAGCCTGATTCCTTTTGGTTGTTGGAGAACCGACCCATACCATGAGCACCTATGTCAGTGACCCACACTGATCAGCAGCCACAATTTATTTCTATGGTTTGTGGCCCTACAGAGAGGGGCTCATTAATCTGCCAGTCTCTAGTTTTTCAGTTGGCAGACAAGACAGTCATCTAAACCATTGGCAGTTGTCTGAGAGTCTGTAAAAGTATAAAATTCCTGGTCCTTAGGAGCATTGTCTAAGACAAGAGTGACAGCTTTCCATTTAGATCATTGTGTGAGCGGTCCCTACCGCAGCTGTCTTCCAGAGCTGTCACTGGGGCTGGGTGGTTGCTGTTGCTCAGAGGAACCATGCACTTTGAACTTAGCCAAGCTGTCAGTGAACTTTGCCCAGCCATTGAAAGGAACCTGCATGAGCCCTGTTGGGCCAGCAGCTTTGTTTCACATGGTAGAATAGGGATTCTAGTCTCCCCCAAAGGAGTAGCCATTTTTTTAATGTAAATAAGATAGTGCCAGAGCTAGAACAGCTTGACTCTTGAACATACCGTTTCTATTTGACTATCAAGGCCTGTCATTCCCTTCCCATCTCATTAATTGTTGAGTCCAGGTAGACCTACATGAAGCTGAGAATGTCAGGTGTTTATTTTTCACAAGGGCTTTGTTGTGTGTTAATAGTTACTTGTTTAAAAAAAAAAAAAGGAAAAGGATGGACTTTGTGGCTCCATCAAGAAGGCATGCTGTTGTACTAGGAAATGACCTCTCTAGGCACAGGAGTTCCTGAACATGAAAACCCTCTCTGACACGGAAACTGTGAAGTGCATACATGGCACATATCAATTCTGATTATAGAGTCAGATGTGGAAGCCACAATGACCGCACACTGAATTATCCCCAAGGTTCTTCTCACAACCTTCCTTTGGCTTCCCTTACCCACTGAGAAGCACCAAACCCTGTCAGTTGAATTCATTGTCCCTTCTGCTGATGGGAATAGGTAGGGTGGCACTTGGGTTTCTATGTCCAACAGAACCATAACAGTTTGAGTCCTTTTCTTCCCCATCATACCAGTACTTTTTAGGGACAGGGAGACCTCAGATCCACCCTAATCACCTTTCTCCTTAAAGCACCTGGAGTCAGAAGAGAAGGGAAGGCAGGCATCAGGTAATGTTGAGGGAGACAGTTCTTTCATATCAGTAATCAAGCCACATATCAATAATCAAGCCACACTTCCTCTTGGTTCCAAGGAACTGCCCAGCTGGGGCTCAACAAAAGGAACATGGGATGTGGTTGGTCCTCCCAAAGACCATCAGTAGCAAGGTCATCATAACAGATTCCACTGTACAGCTTTGAGAATTCCTTGACTCAGCAACCACACACATATTGTCTTTCTCCAGGCTGAAGACCTTGCTGCCCCCATTTCACGATAACCCCCTTTCCTCCTCTGCATGGAGGAGAATGAATGAGCAACAACCAAGGTACCATTGCTGTGACTTGTCTCAATCCTGCCTTTCTTCTTGCAGCCTCATTAATGATCAGGACAGTGGGGACCCTTAGTCCCCCCCGCCTTCACTATGGTGAGAGCATTCCCTCATAGATGCTAGAAAGTTTTTTCATATCCCCAAATTGAACAGTGAACCCTGCTCCTTTCAGAAAGCCGTGTTTCTGTCAGCATTCCGCCAATAGATACTTCGAAAGTATCTATTATTTCACTAACCGTAAAGCCAAAAATCTTTACCAAACTCTCTTTTCTGGGCGTATTTGGGATTTGATGTTCCCTACTGACAAGCTGTTAATTTATACAGTACAAATTCGTGGTTGCCAGCAGAGACATAAGACTTCTGGCCAGAGACAAAGGATGTTATCACTAAGATAAAACCAGCAGCATAAATATCAGCATATTGGTGTCATTTGCCTTGCCCCCAAATCCTGTGGTCTAGACAGATGTTGTATACAGTGAGTTTGCATTACAGCGGAGACTCTATGAGGGGGGATTCACTGGTTTTACAGCAAGCAATGACCAAGCCTGTTCATTGTCTGGGGGGCCAGGTCGCCTTATCGCGTATCTGCAAAAGCAGGTCTGAGAACTAGGCCCGGGTAAGAAGCAGTCAGACCCTTTGTAGTCTTGACCTGCTCAGTAAGATATGCAGGATGTAGGAGGCCCAAGGAAGACTGCTTTCCCAGCAAGGCACATCTCTTTTTAGCTTCTCCTTGATGCCCTATCAGAGCAGGCAGGCATTGTTATTTCCGTCCAGGATGGAGTTAGACCGGTGGCAAGGGTTTTGGCTTTAGGGTTAGTGAAATAATAGATACTTTCGAAGTCGGGGGAGATTCTGGGTGTAGAGAGAAAGGTGACAATTTCATATTTAATTTAATATTTCATCACTGTTTAGACAGTGGCTTAAAGTCCTGTTTGGTTGTTTCTAAGGAAATCAGCTCTCTTGTCCATTGCAATTTACTGAAATGTAAAATTGTCTTGCTTTGTTATTTGCTTTTCTCTAGTACTTATGGAAATTTTATTTTATGTTAACTTTATAAAGGATAATTAAATTAAGGATATGATTTCCACTTCTTTTATCTTTCCTTACAGACTCTTTTCAGTTTATTTTCTGGTCTTAATTAGGGCATAAAATCTGTAAATTTCATGTGTATGTGTGTGTGTGTGTATTTCTCAAATGTTCATGCCATAAACACTGATTCAATTTTCTTATGGTGCAGTGGATTGAGTCACCAAAAATGTAAAAAATTAATTATAGTAATATATTTTTTTAGAGTTCCTAGTTTTTAAATAGTTTTTAAAAGCTGTTTGCTTTTGTTTTTGTCTTATCTGAACCCATAAATACATTTTGAAAATTTAATTATTTTGGGGGGATATCTTCCCTTTTAGAAAGAGAACGTATTACAAAAAAATAGTGATGCCATTTCTTTAATGTGGCAGTGAAATCAGATATCCACGATTTCCTCAAAATCAATTCAGATAACAGGCAAAACTAAAATATTTTTATTTTAGTACTTCATGTTGAATAATCTTTCTAAAAATGTCTTCCTTTCTCCTGCCAAGGTATATAAGTAGGCTGAACGTTATGTATTGTTTTGTTGAGAGTGACTCGTATTCTCTGAGAGCTATCAGTTATCACTGAGCAGTATTACAAGTATAAAAGAAGAAAAGTAGGTTAACTTGGATGCCAAATGATCCCATAACTTACCTTGAATTCTTTTAGTTTTGCCTAATAAGTAATATTTATATGTTATATATCCAAAAAGTGAGGTTGCTGGATGCATTTTCCATAGGGGTACGTGTACCAGGCTTTTCTTGACTTTTGTCCTGATAGCCAGTGTTTGCATCTGGATAGGGAAAATTTTGCTTCCCTAGTTAGGAGAAGTGTCTTTTATATTTATCAGAAGCTTCTGATAAATGAACTCCTTTGTATTAATTGCATGGCTATTTTTCTTGAAATAATTTTTATGTAGAAAAATCGCTTTGAAATTCTTGACCCAAGGATAATATTATTTGGATTATTTTTCTCTGTGATAGCAAAATAAAATAATTTGTTTTCACACATATAAATTCTATCAAGTAGGATCAATAGATTAATATAACATTTAGCTCTTGCTCTATTGAGAATTTCGGGGTGTGTGTGTGTGTGTGTGTGTGTGTGAATGATGGCTTCTTTTTACATTCTGCAAATAGAAGAGACAGTGACGGGGATAAATATCGGTGCCCCGTGATGATTGGGAGCTCATGTTGTGTGTTGTGTTTTAAGTGCGGTACCCTCATCAGGCCATTTAATCTTCCCAACCTCCTGGGACACTGAACTGAATGGTCCCCAGGATACCCAGGAGGAAACAGAAGCTCAGAGGTATCCACTGGCTTGTGCAGGGGGATGGTGGGTGGCCTGGGGGGAGTGGGCCAGCCCAGGCTGGGAGGCCTGGAGGAATCTGCTGGGACCAGGCTTTGCACTGTACTTCTTTGATTCCTCCGTCCCCTTCCCAGGTTTCTCCGCTCCTTCCTAACAGCAACCTCACCCCACTGGGTGAATCAGTTTAGAGGCTAAAATAGCAGATGAAGCTAAAAAGTTTGTGACTTTTAACAATTTCCTCCAGAATTATCTTGTTGAAAGTAAATAGCCCATCTGGCTTCCTCTTTTCACAGAGCAGAACTCCTAAGTGAGCTTTCTGACTGAAGCTGGCTGAGTTCCACGCAGGGCGGCTGTTGGCCCTAGGGAGATTAGCACAATCTGTTTCTTCTATTTCTAATAAAGGAAAAGAGTTCCTTCATTTGCCTCTTTAATTCATTGCTTGAGTTTTATGTCCTTCTTTCTCACAATGGTAGCTTTCCTGCTGTGGTCTCTTTTTCCTCTTTTTTTTTTTTTTAATGTACAGGTAAAATGGAAACTACATAATAAAGACATTTTGGTACAAGGACACTACAATGAAATAACATTAAAACTTGCATTTTAAGACCATTGCTTCAGGTTGTAGCTGTGTGACTCCCACTGATTAGCAGGAGCTGGAGGGGATGATTGAGAAGCTGTTTCGACTGCTCCATTTCCGTTCCCTCCTCTGAGTAAGTATGAGTGGTTAGTGTTCTGCTCTAGAATCCACAGGAGTCACACAGCTAAGCTCTGCACAACCTTTGAGTTTACCTTTAAGTACCTTAATTTAGCTCCCTGTGTTCACTTCTGAGGAGCAGCAGGGACGATCCCTCTGGCCCTGATAATTACCTTCCAACAGGGCAGACTGAGGGCTATGGAGTAGGACTTTCAAATGGAACCTGAGTTTTGCCTGGCCGAGGAAATAATTTGATTCTTTCTGTGTCTCAGAGCAGATAAGATCTTGTAAACTTCATAAGCTGTTAAACGTGTTATTTTAATTTTTGATTTTCTTTTAGAACCAGGTTTCGAGGCATCCTACAATGTTTGATGCTGGCTTTCCATGACTGACAGCTGTTCTCCAAATCTCATTGTTTTGAGGAAAGAGTTGAAAAAAGCCAGTTTCTTGCCTCATCCAGGCCTGATACTGCTCACTAAATGTCGGTTCAGAGATAGGGATATCTAGATTTTATGCTGGGAACATGTCTCCTTAAAGAAGTAGCACTACTAGGTTCCACTTGATTGAAGGCACTTTTGATGAAAACAGTGGGGTTGCACGCCCAGAATATTTGGACTGGGCCTGCAGTCTTAGATTTACACCTACAAAATTACAGGTGCAAGTGATATTCCCTTGTAGCTGTTTCTAAAATCAGGTCCTCCTGAGGGAGCAAAGAGATTTTTCAGAGACAACACCTGAAGGGCTGGGCAGGGAAGGAAACGGTGTGAAGAGGTGACTGGCCTTAAACCCCCATTTTTCTGTACTCTAGAGGCACCCCCAGCCGCACTGTAAGCACCTGTTAGTGCCTGCCTGCCATCTCATGGGCTTATGCTGTATATGGAGGGTGTCCATCACAGACATTAAAAGAGTTAGAAGGACCAATTTCTAGAACTTCTTACAAAAGCCTCATTTTAACATTTTGATTTTTGTGCTAATGATAGCAAATTAAAAACAAAAAAAAGGGAATATTACCTACAAAGTAATATGTGAAGTACATTTCTACCTTTGAAACTCGGCAGTTCTTGGTATGTTTTTATTTTTCAATCTAAATCTCTATGCACTTGGTAAATGCGATGAAATTATTTGAGGTAGTTTAAAGCTGATTAATGCAAGTACTGTTTTTCTTGTATATTTTTAAAAATATAAATACAATGTGAACTCCTTTTGTTTTACAGTTCAACCGTGACCACCTTAGAGTACCTGCTGATGCTAGATCCTGCCAGGCCCATTCATATGCAGTAACTAATTTGATATTCCTGAAGAAATAGTTCTCATAATCCCTACATGCAGATGAGGAAGCCCAACCTTTTCTCTTTAGTACACATTTATATTTATCATGAATATTTATAAATTAACATTGGCAATTTCTTAGCTGATTATGCTTTAAGAAGTCATGTTTAACCCACACATTTGGACCTCTGACCCGACCTGCGGGTAGTCAACGGAGACCCTAGAGGGGGGAGTGAGAATGAAAGGACAAGAGACACGAGAGATGGAGACAAGACAGGATTCTGATCAAGTCTCGTTTATTTGTCAAGCTGCGGGGGTATGTATAGGCAGAAAAGGTCGGGCGGCGAAAGGGAGTGACTTTCTGTTGGCAGTTAGCTGGAGTCACAAGTGAAGGAACTTGACGATTTCGGAACGCATATCTTGCAAATGTTCCAGGACACGAGATACCACAGTGGGGCATCTTGTTTAGCACAGATATTGCGGTTGGGGCGACCTTGGTAGAGTTGCTTTAGTATGCAGATCCCACGGTAGCGACTCTACCAAGGTCGCCCTACAGACCTCAGAATGCATTTCTCTTAAAAATATTTTAAGGTGTCAGTTTAGCAAAATAGTCCAGTGAGCTTTGATGTACAGTTTAAATTTGACTAATGGGTCTAGAATGGTCTGAGGCATTCATGTATCTTACTCCTGTTATTGGAAACCTAAGATAGAAGACTGAAGCTGGGAATCTGGCTAGTAAAGATCTAGCTTCCTTCCTGATGTGTAGTGTAGGAGTCCGAGGGGAGAAGTGGTGGGGTTTGTACATGGGGGGGAGCGCTGGTGCAGAAGCCTTGGTTCCCTAAAGGAACCCTAAGGTGTTTGTTTCTCCAGAGTGAGGAAGGGGTAGGCAGGGCTAGGTGGGGAGAGATAGGTGGGGGGCTCTGTGGTCAGGCTCACAGGAATCCCCAAAATGCAGAGGTGTGAGGAAACCAGAGATGAGGGAATAAACCAGTCACCCTGCCTTAGGTGTTGGGGGGTGTGTGTCTCTTTTTTTTTGTGATGGTCACCTATGACCAAAGAAATAAGCCGTTAAAGACGTAATCACCAGTCCTTACTCAAACCAAGATGTCCTAAGAATGTTAAGGCCACAAGCTCCCTGGTCTGTTCTAAATAAAAGACTGTCATTGGAGGCCCACATTGGCAACCCTGTTGGGATCCCTGTCACTCCTGAGAGCTTTTCCTGTATCCTTGCTTCATAAAACTATCCTTGCTTCATAAAACTATCGCTTTCCTCACTCTCCTTTGGGAGGTTCATTCTTCGACTCTGTGAGACAAGAGCCTAGCTCTCCCTCTTGAAGAGCACCTCCTCCCGGGCGGGCGGATATTCTGATTACAACCTCCTGCGGCCTACGCGTGTGTAGTGGCACTGGGCCCCTTGTGTCCCGGTAGAGCAACCAGTAATTAGGGCTGACGTTGTCTTCACAGTCTGCTCTCACTGTTTCAGACTGTTGAAGCTCTTCAGACTTGCCCTCTGACTCTAACGAAAGAAGTTACTAGGTCAAAGACATGAGTTTGTACCCCAAACTTACCTATCCCCAAGCCTCTACTATAAGGCATTGAATAACAGAGCAATCCCCCCTTCATCCTGGTGCCATCTGTGGCTTCCAGACAGGAGGGCCCTGTCCCCGTGAGCCATTGCATCCCCGCCTCTGGGAGAACGCTGACACCCAGTTGCCTCTCAAGTGTAATGAATCCGTGAAGGAATAACTGAGTGTTCTCTAACATCACCACACTTTACTGACACTAAAGTGACCGTGGTCCTGTAAGGATAATCTAAGTGGCAAGTATTTGCCCACGGCACTGTGTGTGGATTCTGCATTGCGGTCTCCTCAGTTCAAGGTCAGGCTTCACCCACTACCCCATCTGTGACTCCAGCAGGAGCCTCGCCTCCATAGCCTTGGCCTCCTCTGCAAAGTGGAGAGATGTTCTCTACCTATTTGGAGGTCTTGAAGACTAAAGAGATGGTTCTTAGCCCAGTGCCTGACACATACTTAAGCTACAGAGTTGGCATAGGTGAAAGTTATGGAAAAATAAAGAGTAAATCAGAGCTGGTCTGTATTATGTTTGCATATCTGTTGCCGGGACTGTGTTCCGGTTTCTCTCTTCCAGGTGTTTAGGAATAAGTTTGTTTTTACACATAGTGTTTAAGACACAGAATTGAATGCTGTAGTTAGGAGTTAACAAGAATTAGAGACAAGGGATGACTAGACAGTGTTGAAAGTTCAACATGGTAACGATAACATTCTTATACATTTTTTACATGTATTTTTTTTATTTAAAAAAATGGAAAAAAAAAGCCATGGAGATTTATTTATTTTATATTTATTGTAGTTGTCCTTCACTAGGATCCTCACACAGAAAGGTCAGAAACAATCTCTATACTACTTTTCATTCAGTAGTTTAATGTTTACCTTTTTTTTTTTATTTGTCAGAGAGAGAGAGCGCGAGCACAGGCAGACAGAGTGGTAGGCAGAGGCAGAGGGAGAAGCAGGCTCCCTGCCGAGCAAGGAGCCCGATGTGGGACTCGATCCCAGGATGCTGGGATCATGACCTGAGCCGAAGGCAGCCGCTTAACCAACTGAGCCACCCAGGCGTCCCTACCTTTTTTTCTTTTAGGCCCTTGGCAGTCTAATATGAAAATCTGTTTTGCTGAAACTGTATGGAAAGCTTGAAGAGTTCCTAGTAGACAGATAAGATGTAAAGTAATTTTCCTGGTAGTCCAATACCTAGAATATTATTGAAACTTATAGTAGTCAGTGAAGGTTGGGCCATTTAGTTTTTACATAAATGATTTTTAAAATTGGCTTTTAGTATGCCTTTATGGTTAAATCAGTCCCCTTAGATATCAATCAACAAGGTACAGGCAATGAAGCCTTTCTCTGACACTGATTCATTAGGAAAGCTCATTTAAGGAGTTAAACATCTCTCACTTGTCAACACCGAGATAATTATGCACTATTAATTCTCAGTCATTTCAAAAAGTGCTATTTTAAAACTATTCATTTCATCAATCCTGAGAACCAGGATAAGGTAGACAGCCTGCTGTAAACCAATTTAAGATGTGATTACACTGCTTTATTCCTGCAATGCACGAATCAGAAAGTTGATTTAATGTGAATACCGCTTTTGAAATGTTTCTTACTTCATTTTAAGAGATGAATATGATTAGGCAACCTTGAGAGGACAAAGGAGTTGATGTAGAAGAAAGGAGCTTTAATTTATTCTGCTGTTTCCAGGATCAAGGTGGTAGGTGGGGAGGGCTGAGGGGAAAAAATCATGAAATGGTACTTTTCTTTGTCATTTTACCTAAATGAAGCCTCCTTTGTGTATATGTTCTCTCTGCATATTATCAGCTGAGAATTAGGGTTTGTGCTTCTTTACAATGACCATCTATGAAGGAACTAGAATATGAATTTTTTCTAAATAGAGGAATTTTGTTGCTTAACTACTTAAAGTTACTTGCAAAGGAGTGATTTTAAATAACCAGAGAATCAATCTATCATGGCAGATATTTGGAAACATTGATCTCAACATCCTGCCAAGTGTGTAGTGCTTGAAGTTCATTAATACGCAGACATAACTGTTATTGTGTAAAATTGCAGTTCTGTAAGCTGTTTACTAATTTCTTGACCTTGTAGAACAATCATCAAGATTATTTTTGGTTATTTTAAAGACACATCAATTTGTGGAAGATACTTAATTTTACAAAGACATTATAATCTCGTTTGATTTTTAAGCACTTTGTTTCATAGAATATACATAGAAATTATTTACAAGTGAAACAGTTTTCCACATGTAGTCATGTGCTTCTGTTGGTTTTATTTTGTGGTGTGGATTTCTGTCTGGAGATAAGTTAGAACAAGGTTCTAAAGCTGTAATTTTGCTAACCCCAAAAATTAGTGATAAAATTTGAACTGGCTCTGATGTTTGAAATGATGTTGAGTCTGGTTGTGCACTGAGCTAAAAAACAAAGAACAGAAAACAAAACAAAACAAAACCCCTCCAAACTTGTTTGCTTATCCTTCACTTTCCAGCCTGTCTTTATACATTATTTTAAGCCCTAGGTAAATTATGGAGGTGTGCTGGACTTTTGCATATGCTGATTGTTTTTTGTCACATTTAAATAATAACTGTTTAAACAAGGTACTCTTGGGACACGTGGATGGCTCAGTCTGTTAATGGTCTACCTTTGGCTCAGGTCATGATCCCAGGGTCCTGGGATGGAGTCCCACATTGGGCGCCTTGTTCAGTGAGGAACCTGATTCTCTCTCTGACTGCTGTTCATGCTCTCTCTTTCTTCCTCTCTCTCTGACAAATAACTAAATTAATTAAAATAAACAAATAGGGGCGCCTGGGTGGCTCAGTGGGTTAAAGCCTCTGCCTTCTGCTCAGGTCATGATCCCAGGGTCCTGGGATCGAGCCCCGCATCGGGCTCTCTGCTCCGTGGAGAGCCTGCTTCCTCCTCTTTCTCTGCCTGCCTCTCTGCCTACTTGTGATCTCTCTCTGTCTAATAAATAAATAAATCTTTAAAAAAAAAGTAAACAAATAAATAAGTTACTCTTGTAGTAGGTTTAATTCTAGTGCTGCTGTAATGAGTTGATTTTTTTTTGATATTTAAAAGTAATATATTAATATTTATACACAATTCAGTGCACTTCCTTTTTCACTTTAATGACAAATATGGACATTAGATAAAATTGTGAAATTTTAGTAATCTAAAGTTGTTCATGATGTATACAGATTCAAAGAAATCTCTTTATAACAGAAATCACTTTAAATTGGTTGGGTAATGACAGTAAAATTTTCCATTTAAAAATGTTCAGTTGATGAGCTGATTTTTTAAAATACATCTCTGATTCTAAAAATTACTTATAAATTATTTAAACCTCTTATTTGTGATTTGGTCAAGATTCTGATAAAAGTTCCTTTCCATTTTTAATTCTTGTCTTCATGTGCAAAATATACTACAAATAAATATGGTAGTATAAGTTCTTTTATAAAAGTCTCTTTTTATAGTATCTTTTTAAAACATTGCTTTCTAGGCCAAACTAATAGCTTTTTTTAAAAAAATTCATTTCAGTTATAATCAAATTTGATTTTGATATTCTTACCAATAAAAATGATGTAAGTTTAACTTCACCGGATATATCTGAATTGGTATTAGTCCTTGGATTTTAATGGTCAGCATCACTGATTCCTTTATTCAGCAAGCTTGTATGGATCTCTAAGGAGGGCCAGATTCCAGTCCTTACAAATGAAAACAATTTTACATACGGATTCTGCTGTTTAGAATCTTGTGTTTAGTTGGAGAGACAAGTCATGAGTATGTAAAACAGTTAATAGCAACACATGCCATGAGGCATTTAACACAGGAAAAGCAGTATAGATTGGAGTGATTATATACTCATCAAAAGATGAGTCTTGAGTTGGACCTTGAAGAATGTATATAGCATTTCTAAAAGTGAGAGGGGTAGAAAGAATAGGAGCAAAGGATGTGTGATTAATATGAGTAAATGATGTTGAAGGATGGTTAGGAAATGGGTCAGTTTGAAGTAGAAATTCATACAGAATCAAAGTGGGTTTTGAAAAGACAGGCTAGGAAGAAGGAAGAAAGGGAAAGATATTAACATTTAATACATATTATTTACTGGGTGTTTAACTTGAATTATGCCCACTTAGTCCTCAAAATATAGTCCTGTAGTTTGATGTTATGATCCTAATTTTTCAATCAATGAAGCCAAATCGTACAATCTTGTCTTGCTGAAGGCCACCAAATGAAGAAGTGGGTGGAGTTCAGACGTGAATAGTCAAGTACCAAAATTGTGGGCACAACCACGATTGTCTGCTATTCTTGCAAATCAGACATGCTGAAAACATAACTTGTCTCTTTTTCTTCTTCCCTAATTAGTGTCTTCCAACTTATTTTTATTACTGACTTTATCATTCTTCTAGTCACTCAGACTTAAAACATTGGAGTGATTTTTATTCTTAAAATTAGCTTTTAGTTCATATAGGATGCTTGAAAGTAAAATGTAGGAAGACATAGACAAGGAATAGATGATACATTAGAACACGTGTCTTATTTATCTGTTACTGCAGTAAGCTTGACTGGTGACCTCTAGTGTTCTGTATTTACTAATCATGTTCTACAGCTTACTAGATGTTATTTAGTGAGAGTTTCATCACAGCATCTAGAAAGAGTTGATTCAATTATGTAATTTGAACCTATTTTGTCATAATATGGCAGATTTTCTTGGCACATATTTTTTCTCTGTATTTCTGCATTTGATTGTATATTGATTTCAGTTGATTTTTCCTTCATTTTTCCCCACTCTCCAATAACATTCTAAAAAGGAAAGGATTTTTTAGTATCTTCTCCATTCTTTGCTTGTTATTTGGTACTTATGTATCAGCTGATTTACAATATGTATAATGATTAAGGGGCACCTGGGTGGCTCGGTTGAGTGACTGCCTTCGGCTCATGTCATGATCCTGGAGTCCCGGGATCGAGTCCCACATGGTTCTTCTCCTGACCTCTCTCCTCTCGTGCTCTCTCGCTCTCATTCACTTTCTCAAATAAATAAAATCTTAAAAAAAAAACAATATGCCTAATGATCTGAAACATATTGATATATAAGACCCCTGTAGCCTTGTTTCTATTCTGGTGGTTATGTATATAGCTAGTAGCTAATCCTAAACCATTCATGGAGTGATTTAATAATATTTGTAAAATGATTAACAAAATTCTTTTAATGGACAACGAAGAGCTCATGGTTTCTGAATGCCATCACTGGGTGTGGTTTATGAGTACCACTCTCTCTCTGATCAAGAAACCACCTATACATTGTATAGATTCTAGCTGGTCCTTGGGGCTTAGGTAGGAGTAAAATTTAAGGTATTCTGCTTCCAAGTATGAGGGACTGAAGCCCTCCTGGAATTCCCTCCCTGCTAAAAGAAAAGAGCTGGACATAATACAGACACAACTGCCTGGAGATATTGAAGAGTGAAGAGAGGCAGAGAGACTGGTGGCTACTGCACACTGGCTTAGAGAAGGAGGAGTTAGGAGGCTCTAGAAGTCCTTTCTAATCTCAGAATCCTGTAGCCTGGGGCCAAGTACAAGACCTGGATGCTTAGGGCACATGGGAAGAAACTCTCAGTCTTTCTTGCCAGGGGAGCCAGAAAATGAGGCTCCTTGGCTTTATGAGCCACAGTCTTTAGGGCTTGCCTGGGGTCGTCATGCTCAAGTGATGGTTCTGGAACTCCAGAATTCATTTAGAATTACAGGCAGCAAGAGAGGAGCAAAGGACTTATAGCAAAAAATAGTAAACCAGCTCATCTCTCCCCTTTTAAAAGACTTTCGCCATAGTCCATCAGTGACTTCCTCTTACATCTCAGTAATAAGGACTATGTTGCCTGGCCAACCTTGGATGGAAAATATAGTTTTAAAAATCTAGGTGCATTGTCACCCCCCAATGATGATATCAGGGTTCTGTTAGCAAGAAGAAAGGGAAAAGAGATAGGGACTAGGCAACCAGCAGGATTTTACATAGTTACCAGTGCTTTATATGTGCTAATCCTCTTCTAGAACCTACCATCACATCTGCTAAGATGTTCAGGCAGGGAGGAGGAAAACCTTCCCTAAAATGCCAGCACAGGCTTTTTCTTAATGTGTAAATCTAAACAGATTCCCCAGAGTTTCCTATGATGGCCATTCCTAAGCACAGATGAGACAGCTTGGGAAAATATATGCTGTCATCTCTGCATCTTCATGACTCGTACTTCATGACTGTGTGTTTCTTCCTGTCCTGGGGTGTGCAAGCATCATTTATCCAACAGAAAATAGAAGAGGAAATGAAAAGGGACTGGGGTTTTTTATTTTTAACAAGCACCCCTCCCTCAAGAAATAGTATTGTCACACTATTGACAATCTACTAAAAAGGGGTAGATATGCAAAAATTGATTCATAAGAATTGATTCCTTAGTAGCTTTTGAAGTTTCTCAATAGGTTTGCCTTGAACTTCAACAAAAGCCTTACACTGTTGCTTGAACAGATGCTTCCCATCTTTTTGCTGCCATAGCATACATCGAAAACATTGGTGCTTCCAGTTTCCTATTTCTGCTGTTGATGTTTATATTTAATTTCCTATTATAGAAAATGTAAAACATTTTTATTATCAAAAGTATGAGGGTTATGCAGAAGTAGGGAGAATGGCATAATGAACTCCCTTGTGCCATCCATCCAATTTGGACCTCCTCAGTCTGTACCTCACCCCTCTCCCCCACACCTAGACTGTTTGGAAGCAAACATATGGATTCTGAACTGAACAATAAAAAATGAATTTTGGAACACTGAAAATAAAATTAAATTAAAAAATAATTATGAGATAGTAGAACATATTTGAATATTAATTTGATATTAATGAGGTATTATTAAGTTTTTGGTGTGTTAATGATATTTTTGTATACTTTTAAAAGAGTCCTTACCTTTTAGGGACAGATTCTGAAATATTTATGGATGGAATAATGTAATCTCAGGGATTTGCTTAAAATTTGCTCTTTGGAAGTCCTTCCTATCACAGATTCTTTGAATGAACAATGCAGTGAATCCAGTGTCTAATTTCCCCACAAACAAATGGATGCTTTTCCAAATGGCTTTTCTCTTCCCAGCTATTGAGCCTAGTTAGGGCACAGGAAAAGGTCCACCAACTTTTTTTTTCTTTTTTAAGATTTTATTTGGCAGAGAGAGAGCAAGAGAAAAAACACAAGCAGGGGAGAGTGGGAGAGGGAGAAGCAGGCTTCGTGATAAGCAGGGAGCCCGATGTGAGGCTTAATTCCAGGACCCCGGCATCAGACCTGAGCCAGAGGCAAATGCTTGCTGACTGAACCACCCAGGCACCCTTCCACCAACTTTTAAGTCAGGCTTCAAGAGGAGACCTATACGTAAAAGTTCAGGGTTTGAACTTGCTTTTCTTCTCGTCTTGTGAGATGGCCTTTCCACATCTCCCTTAGGGTTTCAAATTGAACTCCTTGGCCTCAAAAACTAAGATTTTAATGATCTAGCTCCTTAACTGTGGGGTTTTCCCCCCCAATTTTTGTTTATTTGTTTTCATAATACTTAGCAATCATTGCTACTGGGCTATCTTTTGTCTTAATTTTATTTTTGCTACCAGCCTCTCTCTCCCCCCATCTTTCTCTTTATTCAGTGTGTTTTCTGTAATCAGTTTATTTGTAGAAAAGAGTAACATTTACTGAACACTTTGCACCAGACGCTGCATGTAGGTAGATGCTCATTTAAACTTCAGAACAGCCATACAGTCTGCATGTTCCCATCGTATAAAAATTAATGTTAGTCTCAGGTCACAACTGTCCAAAAGGAGTCATTAGGTTAGGCAAGATTTGGACTCTAGTTTCTCTGACTCTAAACTCCATGTACTTCTAGTTATACCATATGTTACTAGTAATGTTTTTTAATATTTCTAAATATTGCTAGGAGAGCCTGTTTAATTTATATAGTTATAACTTATGTTTTCTAACCTGCGACCAATTATATTTTCAGAATTAATTTCCTAAATGGTGAAAAATCACTGGGAGTCTCCCTGAACCCAACTTTTACATTGTCCTCTTTAAATGTATGAATGACGTGGCTAGGGAATGGAGACATACACATTCCTAAAGGTCAGAAATAGCATCAAACACAAGAGTTTTATGAAAAAATTTCCTGTTGAATTATGGAGCAGTGAGTGGGGAGACACATACTATATGAGTAAAGTTATAGAAAGTTTTTGCAGATCTAATTTTACCAAAAAAGTCATGTCCTGGCATTTTTAGATGGGGCTATAAATTTAGTAATATTTCAGTAACAATAACAGGGTGTTAAATACGACTCTTTATTCCTTAAATTTTAGATTTTCTTAATGATAGGTACCATTACTGAGAGCAACCAACCTTGAGAGTGTATTTAACTTAGATTTTAAAGTAATGCTTGATATGACTTCAATTTCTGTGACCCAGAAATATTGACATGCTAATTTTCTGAGTTAAAAACTTTCTTTTTATGTTTTTGTCCTTGCTTAATTGGGCAAATGCTCGCTAAATGTCTTGGAGAATACAGTATTTTCAGGAAATGACAAGAAGTATTGATTTACCTTTTTCTTCTTCCCTCAAGCAGAACAGCTATGAAATATGTTCAATTTCTTCTCATTTCTGTCTGCAGATGACAGTGACTTGAGGTGTGAGAGTTGGGTGCGGACGTGCTTAGAGCATCCAGACAGTTGCCAGCATTTGCCTTCAAAGCTTTAGAGCCAGAAAGCACACCGAGAAGCCCAAGCCCAGCCACAGCTTTCTTCACTTATTATTGTGGCACTACATTTTATTTGTTCGTTATAAAAATGAATGTAGGCCTGACAGAACATCCAGATAAGGACCATTCCTTTGGGACTAAAGCTTCCCATTTAACATGAAACCTGCTTTGGATCCATTTTGGAAAACTTCACAACTATTTAACATGGAATGTATTGTTACATTTCAAAAAAGGTATCATTAAATGGAGTTAAATTCAAGTCAAGATAAATAATCCTGTATCCGTTACTGATTTTTTTTTTCAAGGACGAAAGGGTAAAATTTAACTTAATTTGACTTGCATGCGGTTTTTCAGTATGTTCTTAGGTTATTCACAGGGCAACGAACCCTTCCAGGACTATAGGTTCTCTGAGGAGTGATACAGTTCAATTTTGAGTAACTTTAAAGGATTCTCAAAGCTCAGAGGTGCCCATCTGCTCGCTTGCCTCTAGGGGCACTTGTGCAAACAGGCAGGTTTCCAAGGCCTGTGAAACACATCCATCAAGCGTGCTTGTTGTCCCTCTCTAGTGCTTCAGGAAGGCCTCTTCTGCTGCTGATTGCGCTGATTACCACCCTTATCTCTGGGAGAATGAGAAACGCTGTCAGGATTAACCTGCTGATTACAGCCATTGACAGAAATGCCTCCTAGAACTCCTCCGTCTACAAACACCGCTTTCTCTAGGATTTACCCCTGGAGCTGCACGAGGTCCACAGACACGGGTTTGTAGGGTGGGGGGTGGAGTATGCTCGGTAACATCCGAGTCTCATTGAAAGTCACGTGCAGTTTGAGTTGCCTCACTCTTTCCCGGTATCTGCTTCTTGTTTGACTCGTTCGGTCACTTTGCACCTCTTCAAGTAGTTCTTTTAAAATAGCTGCAATTAAACTTTATTAGGCATTAAGAGTTCTGAGGTCCACGTGGTGATTTTTTGACTATTTTGAGGGATCTATGCATCAATAACCGAAGTTTCTTTGAGGCAAAAACACCTATTTGTGTCTGATACTTTGGTATAAGTAAACGGTGAATTTTGGAACACTGAACCAATAAGAGTGAAGTCTGATGGTTGGATAAATCCCTCTTTCCAAGTTGGGTGCCTTTAGTACAGTTGGGGAAGGGACTGTCAGAGATGGTGATCACATCGGGTGCTGTTCCTCTCCTCACATCTGTTAGGGACAGCTTTTTGTATAGCTGCCCACTGTCAGCCTAAAACCAGGTGAAGAGAAAAACCTGAAAACAAACTCTCCGTATCCTTCATTGACCGAAGCAGAACTAACAACCTGCCTCTTTGATTCTTATAGGTCAGTGGTGGATGTTTGGATGCATCAGCTCCTCATCTCTACTGAGGGAGGATGCAGTGTTAGAGGCAGATGTTTTAAGGTGGTGGATAAGACAAGATGGGTCTGAGAGAAAGGCAAGATGGCTGCTCTAGGCAGGACCTTGTGGGGCACATAAATCTTAAGGGGTTGAATTTATGAGGCACATTAATCTCTTACCTGAAAAATAGTCATCAGGTAAATAAGCGAAAAATGATCTAGTTTGCAGTTGGTCAGTCTTACTCATTTTATATGGTTTCCTGTAATTGGTTTACATTTCAGAAGTTGCTGCTTTTTTTATTTTTCCCGATGCAAATTATATGAGTTTATTCTTTCTGTGCATTTATTTCCACCGAGACCTGAAGTTGGTTAAACTTTAGAGGTTCAGTGGTTATAGATATCTGAACAGAGAGTGGTCATGACCAAGGAATTGGATAATAAGGCTGACTGAGATACTCGTGGGAAAAGAGAATCTAGTTTATGCCTGGGGTCCCCAAAACCACTCTCAGTTTTACTTATTTGCCTAAAACACTCACATAACTCAGAAAAGCTGTTATACTCACAGTTATGGTTTATTACAGTGACAGATACAGATTAAAATGAGCAAAAGGAATATAGGGCGGAGTACAGGTGAGACCGTGAGCAGCCCTCTAGTTGTTTTCTCCCAGTGGGGTTTATGACTGTGCTTCATCCTCCCAGCAAGGATGTGTGACAACATGTGTGGATTATGGTCAACCAGAGAGGCTTAGTGAGCTCGGTGTCCAGGAGTTTGGTAGGCAGGGGCCACAGAGTGGCTGACCTTGGTTACTCTGTCTCCGAGCTCCAGAGGTCAAACTGATAGCATGGTCTACAGCCTAGCTGAACAAAAATGGATGCCTACCATAACTCACATCGTTAGCGTAAACTGTGTGGTGTGGCTCAGTACTTCAGGGTATTAAAAGACACTTTAGTATTTCAAGGGCTCAGAGATCATATCCCAGGAGCAAGTAAAGGGGCCAGTTCTTTATCTGAGAGTTTGCAGGACTCAAATACCCGAGGCCTGCTAAGTTACACGGCATAGCACGAGTCTACGCTGATGCACAGGGCAAGGAAATCGGAGTTCACCTGTCTGGAAGAGGTTTTGAAAACAGCAGCAGTGATCAGAAAGGGGTAGAAACCTGGGAATAAGCAACACAGGCGTGTGGCTAATGGCTCAGACTGTAGTTGGAACCAGAGTCCCAGGTTTAAGAGCCGATACAGTACAGTTCGTAGACTCAGTCTGGACTTCTGGTGCCAGGAAACCAGTAACAATAAAAAGTCTTTGTAACTGGACACTCAGTTCCTTAGCTGAGCACCTGGATCCTTCTGTGCCCTCGACCTGAAGCAAGAATCGGGGTAGGACTCAGAGCGAAGAGCTTTAGTGATGTTGCCGTGGAAGGTAGGGTCGAGGGGGCTATAGCAAGCATCATTGCCTAGCTTTATCGCCTCAAAATGATGACAAGACAGGTACTTCCATTGCCGCCCACGGGTGCCTTTTAGGGAGACGCCCTCAGAATTTCTATAATAATTGCCCATTTCAATGTTAGCTACGTATAAATCTCTGGGCCTTGGTTTTCTGTTTTATAAAGTGAGGAGGTGTGACTGCATCGTTTCTAAGACTTCTCTAACATTTTGCAATTTTATGCCTCAAGAAAACCATTTTCGTCAATTAGGTTTCTTACCCTTTCCATGGTGTTATCTTGTTTCCTTTGCATTTTCCATCTTGGCCTGGCTACTTCTGTTTTGCTAACTAACAAACATTTCATTAAAGTAATCTAATCCTGCTGTATTACTGAAGTGGGAGAGGAGGGCAAGGTTAAGGAATTCCGAAATTTAACTGAAGCGGTAGCTTTCTGTAGCTCTCCCTGTAGCTTGGCTAAGGGATTGTTAGCATGGCCGCTGGAGATATCTGGGAATCCAGTTCCTGTTCTGATTCTGTAGAAGTACAAAGTTCAGGTAAGTGCTTAGACCAGGCAGCATATGTTTAAGGGATGGAAGATGGTGCGTTAGCCTGTATTTGTGTCGAGTCCCGCCCCCCCCACCCCACCCCCACCCCCCTGCCATTCCGCCATTCTCATCTACCTGTCTTTTTCTCTCTCAACTGATACTTGGGCCTGCAGGGTGCAAGCACTGATACAAGTGAATGAAACAAAAACAAATCCTTTCCCTCAAAGAGCTTATAGGATCAAATTAGAAAATACACAATATGGTAGATATTGATAGTTTTGTGGAAGAAGATAAGAACCAGGAAGGGGGATAGCAAGTATGGACTGAGAGTGGGCCTTATCTTGCAGAATCAGAGGGTGGAGATAGAAGGGAGAGCTGTGTCCTGAGCCACCTGTGGGGCTGGTGTTAGCAGAGGTGAAGAAGGGCGTTCACAGACCTACCTCGGTGTGTTAGTGATGGCAGAGACCCAGAGTTGCGGGGGACACGGCAGAGAAAAGGAGGGTAGGGTAGGCTTTTTCAGAGCTGTGCATGTTTCTGGATTTCCTCTTCAGTCTTCCATCCTCAAGTGTATGTTTGTGTCTGGTTTACTGTCCCCTGCGTGTCATGCAACATGTAACTTCACAGTCACCGAGGAAGACTGGACCTGTCCCGAGTAAGGAAGCTTCTGGAACAAAGTCAGAGGAGGGTGCCTTCAGGGTGGCTCAGTCTTGAGATCTGAGCCAGTAGATGCTGCCCTGATCCCTGAGGTCTCCTGGGACTCACCTGGACGGATGCAGCATTTACCGTAGGTGATGGGAGCCAGAACACAGCTTGTCTCTGTCTGAGGTGGTGGCACTGATTTCCCGGCTGCTGGGTGTTCTGACCATGTTGGCTTTCTCGAGTCCTTCAGTGCAGAACTGTACAAAATATGGCCAGTGAGCGGCGGTGGCGCAAGAAGCTAATTTAGCAAGTTATGGCTGGCTTTTCGTTTTTAATGGAACAGAATAGAAGGGAGAGAACTCCTCCTCTAGAAAGGTCTGTATGGTTTCACGAAATTGCAGTTTCATTTAAGTACTTGTGAATGTATATGTGTGTCAGGTTGTGATGTAAAATATGCTTCTTACTGTGTTTTATGATTAAAAAAGAAGCAACCACAGCCGCTCTGAAAGCCGCTGCCTTTAGATGTGTGAGCTCCGTCTATGGGACCAGTCAGTGCCTGTGTCCTGTCTTCTGTGCCTACTACTGACATTTGTCAATACGCGGGTTGTGCATTCACCCTTTCCCGCTGTCAGTTCTCATTAATGGGATTTCTGCATAGAATCTGCTGCTGCATCCTTAGCTGGAGCAGACAGAATGACTTCAATTGAAGCAGCTACAGCAGTCTCTGAGTATGGGTTCATAACTCTTGCTATCTTATCTACCCCTGAAGAAGCAGTAGGTTTTTGTGATTTGTGCATATCGACACACATGGCCTTTTAAAAAATTGCTACCACCTGTGTCCTCATGAGCCCAGCAAGGAGGGGATGCAACTGTAGAAAATTGGGAACGTCCAGCGTATTTGCATGGTATATTTATCTTTTCCCCGTCAGGGTGCCCAAGGCACCTGTAGCTTCGGGGACGTGGGGCTACCCTTCTTTCCTTTGTTTTTTAGTGGTATTGACTATAGTGGTAGAGGTTGGATTCATTTCTTATTGGTAATTTGGTAGAACTTTTTTCCTGGAAAAACAACAACAACAACAACAAACTGGTTTTGAATTAAGACTTAAGTGAGAATAATGCATGTAGAAGTACTTTGTTACCTGGAAAGCGTTAAATGCATTTCTCCAAATGTGTTCAGTGAATCACTAGTTTCTAGAACTTTTAATGGTTTGATAAAAAGGTTACAGGTCAACTGAACTTCAGAAACACGGGGTTAAGAAAGTTAACTTTTTTTTTTTTTTAAGCAGACTTCTCAGAGCCCTTAATAGGATAAACATGTTTTGATTCTTTAACTGTTATTCAAACTTCTTTAACTATAAATGCTTTGTTCTTGGGTTATCTAATGGGATAGACTGTTTGGGGGAACCCTGCATTTAATCATATTGACTGTTATTATCTTGAAATTTTGAGGCTACACTTTTTTTTTTCTTTGGGACATACTCTTGAAATTATACAAAAAGTTGACATTTTCAGGCACTCATCTGTTATGCAACATGCCTGTAGCTCTTTCCATTATGAGATAGTCACATGTATTTTTAATTCTCTGAAAAAAGTGAAGTATCTTGTGCTAAAATCTTCCGTATTTATTTTAAGTTTGTGTAAATTGAGAAAAATATTTTTACTTTTATGATGATCTGAAATACTTTAGCTTTACATTTATAATTATATCTGTAGATATAGTAAGGGATTTTACTAAAGGAAGCTTTTTGTGTATATGTGAAAAGATGCCCTATTATCTAGTGCTTATCACATACAGAGAATAAATAATGTACTCACTTTGATTCTGGTGAAGTTCTGTCTATTCTGAAAGAGGTCAGCAGGAGGACACACCCCAGGTAAATGATTATAATATTGCTACTGAAGACTCAATTTTTTGGGACATCTTATCCTTCATGACTAAAATCATTCATTGCAACATGAAGTGTCAAGAGAGAAGTCTATTCTTTGTACTTGGTACCCATCAAATCAATAGAATTTAAAAATTTGTAATTATCGATTAAAAAAAAAAACAAGTGTTTTTCAAAGATCCTGTATTTTCTCTACTTATTCTGTCCTGGGGCATTTCATTAGTAAACAAAGAAATAAAGGTGAGCATCTGATTGGACATAGTTAGACTCATATTTGTGCCACAGATTCCAAAGACGTCAATTTCAAGTCAGGGACAAAAGCAGTATATGGTTATAGTATTAGATTGTTACTGATTTGATTTGATATCTATTTATTATTATTACCAAGAATTTTACTCATTTACAGATTATCTAAAAGCCTTTTCTTGCTTAGTCCTGAGCAAGTTGTCATTTATGTAGTGGTTTTGGTGATAAGTTTCTATTTATTTTTTATGGAATAAATGTAAGGCATTTCTCCCTCCCACCACCCAAATTTATTCAGTCTTGCTAATGAATGAAAACAATTCCCTTCCCTTGATGATCCTTTCCCAGGGGGTACACTGATAGTGCTTTTAGCTAAGAGGCATGGAACATCAGTGTGTGAGTGCAGACTCTGAAGATAGATGGCTTAGGTTTGAATAGCGGCCTCATTGTTCACTAGCTGTGTGTCTGTGGTCAGGTTACTTAGCCATTCTATGTATGCTTAGTTTTCCATCTGTGAATTGGAGGTAATAATAGTACCTAGACTGTAGAGTTCTTGTGAGCATTAGAAATGTGTTCATCTATGCAAAGTGCTTAGAATGGTACCTGGCACACATAGGAAGCAGTCCATCAATTTTAGGTATTATTATTCTTAGCTAGAGCAAGGTTACTTTTTACTGATATTCAGACAGAAAGTTTAAACTTTGCTTGAAACCTAATTTGTCTTACATTCTAAACAATATCAAGTGTATTTCCTCAAGTACATCTTCAAGAAAAAAAAAATGAACGCTCTGATTTAACCAACAAGAATGTCTTCCATTTAGAGGAAGGAATTCATCCTCATCTGAATCTTCTTCTGATTTGAGCCATGGGTCTAAAATTCAAGACCACACCCCCATATGCATGTTTGGCCTCACAGTATTTTGTTTCGTTTTTTTGTTTTGTCTTCTTTTTGAGATGCCTTCAAGCAGGACGTGCAGTCACAAGCGCAGGCTTTGCCATGTTCTTCTGTCTTAAACTCTAGCCTGATTCTCCCTTTAGGTTTCGGAGACCGTAACTCCTGTTATTTTAGATGGATTTATAGAGTATTGGTCTACATTTTACCCAGGGGGCTAAACATATGGAGGAGGGCAGTAAAAGATGGTTTCTTTTCCTGGGGACTTGTTTGTTTTCCATCATAAAGACATTGGGATCCTTTGTGTTTCCTTGACGTATAAATAATGTGGAACCCCAAAGTTCCAGTGTTATGACCATATTCTTGCCAAAAGGTTAGTTTGTAGAAACTAATTCAGGAAACATGGCACAGTCACACCCAGTAGCATTGGCTGCTTCAACATACAATAGAGTGAAGTGGTTTGAAAAGAATTGAGTTAACACAGCTGGTACAGTTCTAAAAATGGTCAGATTGAACCCAACAGGCAGTATAAATATAGGTGAAGAATGCTGAGCTTTTTTTTTGTTTTGTTTTTGTTTTTGTTTTTTTTTTTTTTGGTGGTGGGCAGGGGCGGCTATAGCAATCGGAGCTCTTGAACGGGTCTTAAATGTCCACAGATTCCTAGGGGACTTCTTGTTTGACTTGTGTGTTGTCTGTCTGCCCATTGCCGTTAACTTCTTTCAATGAGAGTGATGCCTTCTGAGTAATGCCCCTGTTGTGAACCCAGAAAGACCCATGAATTATTAATAACCTGCAGGGTTACAGAGCCCTTGTAGGAATGAGAGCGGTGTGCTCTGTACAACAGTTCTGCTCACCTGATCTTGACAAATTAGGAGCATCTAAAACATCCTCCTGCTTGTTAATACAAGAAGTGGGGGAAAGGTGACTTGGAAATACATCAATATTTAGCCCCTTTGTAGACTCTCAGAAGGATAATAGCAAACAGTGTTTCTTCATAAATAACTGTCTCTCCTATCTTTGTGGTTGAGTGTGGTAGGCTAATGCCTTTCTGTCAAGCTAAGCTTTATGGTTCAATTTCAGCTGTACTCCTTGAGAAACAACTAGGAAAAAAAGGTAAAAACACAATTATAAAGATGCCTACTCCATAATCACTTAGTCCTGTTTATAGAACTTGATCCTTTTCAAGTATATTTTCTTCTTTGTATTAAGCTGATGGGGAACGAGAGCAAATAAAACTCTTTACAGGCACAGCAATTGTTTTATCAATAGCCTGGCTTCTTCGGGAATCTGGCAGGAGGATTAGAGTTGCAGCCACACCGAAATGTAAAGTGTGTAAGGCTGTGCTGGAAGGAGATGGGTTTTAAAAATCCCAAGTGGGTGCACGCTTGGTTCTTTCTAAAGTTATAGTTGGAAGTTTCGTTTTACTAATGATAAAGATTATTGTGTATTTATTTATTAGATCGTTATCTAGTACTATTGATCTGTTACTCATTTTTGTTAGGTAGTTATCTAATGGTGTAAATCTGTTTTTTTTTTTTTTTTCATTTTAATTGAAGTATATCACACAGACAGTGAAATGCACAAATGTGTAGAGCTCACAGAATTTTTCCATATGCACACACTCATGTTCTCACCCCTTGGATTAAGATGAAGCATATTAAGATGAAGCCTCCCATCTTGAAGGCCCCTCATGCACTCTCCCAATCAGTACTCCCACTGAAATTAGCTACCATGTGACGCCTATCGCCATAGATACATTTTGCCTGTTCTTGAACTTCATGTAGATGGAGTTACACGTTGTATTTTCTTTTATGTCTTCTTTCTCTCAGTCGACATCTTGTCTATGAGATTTATCTATATGTAAAGCAGTAAATACCATTTTTAACTTAGGTATTTGCCTTGTAGCTTGATTTTTAATTCAGGCTGCTTATTTAGGTGAAGTCCTTTTCTGGTATGAGCAGAGTGGTTTTAACAGTTGCCTTGATCACAGGTATGTGTAAATGCTTCAGAGCTGTTAGAATCCATCGTAACGTTTGTATTCCAAGTCCAGCACCACATAATAAGTATTGTATTAACACAAGTGTCCTCAATGTCCCTTTTCTGTTGTTCTGACTAACCTAGGAGCAGTGTGCTCTCCATTGTGTAAATTAATAAGACTTTAATATTCCTAGTTACTTGTTGCTGGAGGTTGTAAATTGTCATTCTTGCAGTCATGCTGAGAATCAAATTGCGTTTATGGGCCAGCAACACCCTTGTTAAGCCATCCCACTGTTAAAATAATTAGAGATTTCTGCTAAGTTTGGCCTGTATAAAAAAGTAACACAGGTGGAAAAATTTACATACACGTCTTCAATAACAAATTGTTACAATTTCTCAGAAGGTTAATTTTTATATTTCATATAGATTGTTTGTAATCAACAGTGTGATTACTTTTTCATCATGTTAAGGTACATAGCCTCTGCAGTAGGATGGCTGTGTTAAAAAGAGGCGTGACCATATACGCACATTATCTTAAATTTATCCAGCATTATCTCACCTCTTTTCCACAAAGGAATAGTAGAAGGCAACTGTTCCCCCAGAAAAGACTCTTTTATGTTTGTTTATTCCTCCCACCTTATTCTCAGGAATATAGTTTAGGTCCTTCTCCACACAGCTTTTGTCTTCTTTTCTGTTTATCCTAGTTTATGAAGGTGTGTTAGCCCTGGTTAGGGCTATAAAACAGTCCCCCTGCTGCCTTTTTTCAGGGCCAGTCCAGTGCCAGCTGCTGCTGCACATTGCATTTTGTTCCACTGTGCCCAGTCATCTGTGGAAGCCCTCGGCTGCAATGGGCCTGTGGTAGGTAACTAGGTTAGTGGAGGTGTTGAGGGTGGGGCCCTCATGATGGGATTAGTGCCCTTCTAAAAAGCAACACCAGAGGACTTGACAATGTAGTGTTCATGCTGTCAAGCTTATGGTAGACACGTATTGATCCTTTAGAGTACACATTTTCTGTGCGACATCTTCATAGCATTGTAATTTAGATACTACAACAGCACCGTGAAGTTGGTGTCGTTCCCCCTGTCTCACAGATGAGAGCATTAATGCTCAGAGGTCCACAACTGGTCACTGGTGGGCTGATTTGAATATGGGCAGGAGACTATCAGAGATTTCTGACCTAGCAATATGAAAGAGGCAATTTATATAAATTGCAGATCTTTTTTATTTTATTTCATAAACATGGTTACATTTTAAAAGTCTCAGAGAAATGCCTGGGTGGCCCAGTGTGTTGAGCATTAGACTCTTAGTTTGACTTAGGTCATGATCTCAGGGTCTTGGGATGGAGTCCTGGTTTGCTTCAGGCTCTGGGCTCAGCTTGGAGTCGGCTTCCCTTGCTCTCTCTCTCCCTCTGCCTCTCCCCACACCTCTCCCTCTGTCTCTCTCTATCAAATAAATAAATAAATCTTTAAAAAGTCCTAGAAAGTTCTATTTAGTGGCATATTCGGTAGAAAGGAATACTTATTTATATTTTTCACAAATCTGTTTGCTTGTATTACTAGATATATTTAAATCCTGCTGTGATTTGTTTTTTAACCATAGCCATTTTGTTTTAGTATTGTTTCAAATAATTTACCTTATTAATGTTGATCAGAGTTTAAAATAAGTAACCTGCTCCTTGTGTCACGCCCTGTATCCTCACCACAACTGTCCTCTCTGAAGTATGCTTCTTTACTAGCCCCATTTTATTGGTAAGGAAATAGGGTTAAAGAATCAATAGAATTGGTAATCAGATCCAAGCCTTCTGACTCCAGATACTGTTATTTTTTCCCAACTTTTCTGACTCTGTTAATAGACTAATTTTAAAGGCAATCATTACGCTTACACTTTAAGGATTATTCACTGATATAAATTGCTATGGGGATAAAATTCCCACCTCTAAGGAACATTTAGTAACCTTTAAAAATATACATGATTTCTGAATTGTGTAGAAAGCTGTGGGGAGTTAAAACACTTTTAAATGCAACTTAAGTCTTAATAGTTATAGTTTATGCTGCCTTGATTTTCTTGGCTAAAGAATTGAGTTTTAAATCTCAAGGGTGGAAAACACTGAAAAATCAGAGGGTCTTGGCATACTTCAGCAAAGATAACCGGCCTTCTGTAGTGTTCACAGTATGTCAGTAAAATGCAGTCTGCATATTCGAAGTGCAGGCAGCCTATTAATTTAAAATTGATTGGAACATCTTTACACAATGATGAGGGCAAATCAAGAAAATTAAATAAACATTCTAATGGGAAATGCATAATATGTAGTGGACTACCAGCTGCATAAAATATTGCAGTCGACAAAACTGGCATTAATGATGAACAGTGAGTTGTATTCTTCCTGCTTTTATGTTACTTTCTCGAAGGATGTATATTTCTCCACTATTAAATATTTATTCACTTAAGTGATTTTGATGCTACAAAGAAGTGCAGTTTTTCAGAAAAATTCCTTCATTTTTACCTTTTTTCCAGAAATTTTTATAAGGAAAAATTGTTTGAAAAATATTATTGGCAAAATTCTCTGTTTCCTGCCTCTCCAAGTCAAGCTAGTGTTATAACATAAAGACAAATTTATTTACTCTCTGAGAAAGCTGCCTATTGATGGAATTGTTCCATTTTAACATGGATTCTAGATTTTTCAAGTTCATAAACCTCTAAGAGACATGATATTTGTTATGAATTTATTAGATATCAGAAATGACATCCCAGGGAACTAGCTAAATAATACATAAAGTAATGATTGATGGCTTGCTACGGACCTAGAGCCAGTCATTTGTATGGCATATTCCATCTTATAAGTTAGGCCCCCTCAGTGGACCAAGGTTGCTGGGTCAGCACAGGCTAACTTAAGGATCTTCCTCTTTTCTGTGGTGTTTTTGCCTCTAAGAATTTGTGCCAATTATTTGGAGCAACACTTTCCAGTAGAATTTTTCTGGCTTGATGGAAACGTTCTCTCTGTGATCTGATACAGTAGCCGCTGACCATATATGACGACTGTGCATTTAAGATGTAGTAGGTGTAACTGAGGAACTAAATTTTTAGTTTTATTTCATTTTAATTAAATTGGAATAGTTACCTGTGGGTAGTGGCGACCTTTTTGGACAGCACCAGTCTAGAACAAGGTTGGTTGCTCCCTGTCACTGTTGGAGAAGCATGAGCAGATTTGTATTTCCTGACTCTCTTATTAAAAATACCAAATATTTTACATTTTAAAATAATAAATGCTCATTAAAAAATTGTAAAAAGTAAAGTACAAATAAAAATTCTTGTGCTCTCATTGCCCCAGTAAAATTATTTTTCAAGTTTTAGCGATAGTAGATTTCTTCACAGTGTTTTTGATTCTACAAACCATTTTTTTTTAAGATTTTTATTTATTTATTTGACAGACAGAGATCACAAATAGGCAGAGAGGCAGGCAGAGAGAGAGAGGAAGAAGCAGGCTCCCCACGGAGCAGAGAGCCTGATGCGGGGCTCGATCCCAGGACCCTGAGACATGACCTGAGCCAAAGGCTGAGGCTTTAACCCACTGAGCCACCCAGGCGCCCCTACAAATAATTTTTACTATAATTATCTTTGCACAGTTTTTTATCTGGAAATTTTATTTAACATTAGAGGGTTATTGCGTTTTGTTTGCAAATGTGATTTTAATACCTTTGTAATGATTCACCAGGTGAAGTGACTGTATTTTATTTAATCAGTTCACTGTTGGCTAGCGGGGATATTTCCAGTATGCCGCTATTATACATCATACTGCTACGTGCATCTTTGTGTGTGAAGCTTTTTCCAAATTTAGGATTTGTTTTTGAAATTTTCCAGTAGATTCAGGGAAATGGAATTTACTGGGTCAAAGGGTATGAACATTTAAGGCTGATGAATATGTATAGTCAGATTATTGTCCTAAAATGTTGTCACATATAAAAAATATACCCTACATCAACACTGGGCATCCAACACAGCTTTAATGTTTTGTTGTTGTTGTTGTTGTTGTTTCTGTCATGACAGTTTTATTTTCATGATAAAATTTTCCCGAGTTATATTTATCTTACAACTTTAAAGAGTTAGAAATGTGTAAGAGAATTTATCCTTGGTAAAGTTTTGTATTTTTTGCTGATATATTACTTTTTCTTCCACTTTATTATTTTCTTGATGGAACAAAAATGAAATAAGAGAGTCTCATGCTGTTTTGTGCTGTTAAGCAGAGAGAAACCTTCACTATTTTTAGAATTGTTCAAAAATGTGTGAAGTAAGAGGCCAAAGAAGAGACTTCCTACATCTTACCTACTTTTAAAATAGTAACTTGTTATTGTATTTGTCTTAATATTATTTGAGGAAGAAAAGAGAAAACTACTTGTATGAATTTGATAATTTTGGGATATCAGAAAATAATATTTTAATATGAAAGGAAATAGGATCAGACATGAGAAAGATAAAACCTAGATGGCAGTGATATTTTAACATCGACATTGAAAAAGAAATATACTCAGTGGCCAAAGCAGTTACAGCAAGGGAGAATTTAAAATGTAGACACTGACTGCTGAGCTCAAGGCCTTAACCCAACTCAGAGCTGTCACTTTTGAGGTTTCCTGGGTCAGAGGCAGAATAGGCAGTATGACCTGGGGGCATCACACTTACGTCATCGTTCTTGCTTGTTTGGCATTGACATTGGAGCCAAGCATTTGCCCTTTTGTTTGTAGGTTTTATTTATATTTTTTAGAGAGGGGGAGAAAGTGAGAAGTGGAGAGGCAGAGGGAGAGGGAGAGAGAGAGTCTTAAGCAGACTTCACACCCAGCTCTGAGCTGACTCAGGGCTCAGTCCCACCACCCTGAGATAATGACCTGAGCTGAAATCAAGAGTCACATGCGTAACTGACAGAGCCATGCGGGTGCCCCAAGCATCTTAACAGCATGTCAACTGATGGACCCAAGCATCTGCCCTTCTGAAAAAGGCCATAGTATCAAATAAATACCAGTCAAGGTTTGTCCCCAGCTGTTTCCTGGGATGGTTGAGACACTTGATGCTGCAGCCTCATTGGGAAGTGTGGTCACTTACCTCTCTCAGGGGAGACATAATTTAAATATAATAACCCCCCTTTTTTTTCAATAAAACTTCTGTTTTTACTATTATGTCTATTTTTATAATTACACTTTGAAGATAGATAACATAAACAGGTAAACATCACTTCCCAAATCAGCATGTGTTGAACCGCAAGGATTTTTCTGTAACCAGGCTACACTGAGGACATAAAGGTGATATTATAGGCCTTAGATTTAGCTTTTAGATCTAAATTCAGATTTAGATCTCACATCTGCTTCATCGGTGTATTTTTTTAGACACATCAACTGTGTCACTTTCTGATATTGTACATAACACCTAAAAAGCAAAGGGTCAGATTGGAAGATCTTTAAGATCACCTTCAGATAAAAAGTAGTTATTTAATCTCAATCTGTACCTCATACCATATACAGAAATTTAAAAATAGATCATAGACCTAAATGGAAAATTTAAAACTGTAAAACTTCTACAGAAGAACATAGAACACGCTCTCCGTGGCTTTGGGAAATAGGCAACGATTTTTTAGATGCAACACCAGTGCATGATCCATAAAAGAAAATAAACAATGATGAACAGGACTTCGTCAGCTTTAAGAACTTCTCTTCAAAAGGCACTATAAGAGGATGAAAACACAAGGCAGGACATGGAAAATCGCATTTGCAAATGGCGTATCTAAGAATGAAGTTATATTTAGAATATATAAAGAACTCTTGAAACTCAATAAATAAGAAAACCAAATATAACATAGGCAAATAATTTGAAATCTACTTCACCAAGGATCATACACACACAGCAGGTAAGCACATGAAAAGATGCTCACCGTCACTGGTCAGGGAACTTCAGGCACAGTGAGACGCTGTCCTATCCGTGTTAGGATGTATAAAATTAAAGAGACTGGTTGTGCCAAGAATTGGTAAGGATGTATTACACCCGGAAATCTCATACACCACAGGTGGAAATGGAAATGGGAAAAGCACTTTAGGTGGGAGACGATTTGGCAGATTTGTAGTTAAATGTACAGTTGCTGTACCAGACCCAACCTTCCCACTCCCAGATATTTACCTGAGATAAATGAAAGCCTATGTCCGTATGGGGATTTGTATACAAATGTTGATGGTAGCTTTATTTGTAATAGGCAAAAACTGAAAATAACCCAAATAACCATCGACAGGGAGGCAGATAAACACATTTTCGTATATCTATACAATTGAATATGATTCAGCATTTAAAAAGGAGTGAACTGTTGATACATGGGATGCGGGAATGACTTCGAAAATCATGATGTGGAAGGAAAGAGACCAGACAACAGAGTAAAATGTGTCCCATATTATAAAAAGTAGTGGACATTTTGGGGCTAACTAAATAAGTCTGACTTTAATTTTCTAATGTGTATAATTTCCATGAAGAAAACTTGTTTGTAAATGCAAGTTTTTAAAAAGCCTCTTTTCAAATGAGGCAAATGTGTGAAAAAGACTGTGGCTCTAAGTAAGCTTCACTGGGTAAAAAGGATGATGCTATATAAAAGGTGGAAGCCCCCCCCTCCATTATAAACTGAGTGATTTTATTTGTAAAAGTTCCCCAAAATACAAACTAATCTGTAGGGACAGGGAATAAATGAGTGGTGCCTGGAGGCCAGGGTGGGAGGAGAGCAGTGGGGGGATTATGGAGGGGCTGGTGGATTCTTTGGGGAAGATTTACTCATTATCTTGATTGTGGTGGTGATTTCATGGGAACTTTCCTGTGTCCAAACAGAGCAAATTATACACTTCAAATACATGCTGCTTATTGTATGCCTATTATACCTCTTAATAAAGCTTTTAAAAACATACGATCCTTGTAATCTCTTTACCTAGATATCTAGATAAGCTTCTTTTCAACGAAATTTGCAAGCTAATCAGTACGTACTGAGTTGATACAGGTGCAAATAAGGGTCTTCTTGAAGATTGCATTTCACACCCTGACTGCCACATTGCCTCTCTAGTTGTTTTTTATTATTATTTTTTATAAAAGATTTTATTTATTTATTTGACAGAGATCACAGGTAGACAGAGAGGCAGGCAGAGAGAGGAGGAAGCAGACTCTCCATTGAGCAGAGAGAGCGATGCGAGGCTCGATTCCACGACCCTGAGACCATGACCTGAGCGGAAGGTAGAGGCTTTAACCCACTGAGCCACCCAGGCGGCCCGCCTCTCTAGTTTAAACCAGTCACGTGGGTCTGAGTACATCCACCTCTGACAGAGTTCCAGACCTGCGTGATTGAGAGAACAAACTCTGAAATCCAGAAATAAACTGTGGTTGTGAAAAAAAAATTTTTTTCCAGAGTCTGCCTCACCCACCATTTCTAAAATGTTGACTTTTCTTACAGTTTCAGGTGCAAAGAGTATTTTTGTTTATGGCTTTCGTTGCCCATAGTGCCCTTACTGGTGAGGACTCTTGTCTAGAGCTGGGAGGGCCACCACGAATGGAGGAACTAATAAATGAACCTTTGCAGAAATAATGAAGTAACTTCATTCCAAAGGTACAAAGGAAAGCCTCCCACCCAGCTCAGCTGCTGCTGACCTTGAACTATCCCTTTCCAAATAACCTACTTTACTTTTTTTTAAGATTTTATTATTATTTTTTTAAATTTATTTGACAGAGATCACAAGTAGGCAGAGAGGCAGAGGAAGGGAAGCAGGCTCCCTGCTGAGCAGAGAGCCCGATGCCGGGCTCGATGCGGGGCTCGATGCGGGGCTCGATGCGGGGCTCGATCCCAGGACCCTGAGATCATGATCTGAGCCGAAGGCAGAGGCTTAACCCATTGAGCCACCCAGGCTCCCCCAAATGACCTACTGTAAAAGGAGGCTTTTCTGCCTGTCCTCTTTGGCTGAGCCTGGCTGCCTCTTGCCGGGGGTGCTTACGTGTATGCGTGCTGTCACCCTGCTGCTGTTGGTTGTGCTTTCTCTCCCACGCCAGTGGTCCGTGGCAGGGTGGGCTTCGGGTTTTCAAGATTTCTTCATCATCTTCAGCATCCACCGACTCTGAAGCCGTCTTTATGGAACGTATGTTGTGTGTTAGATGCTGTGCAGGGACGAATTACCCATTAGCCTCACAATCTGGTTGTCGGGGACTTTTTACCTTAGTCAAAGCTCAGAATATATTTAAGGCACTTCCTTTTCTTTCCCTTCATCTGTTTATTCACAGGCCCAACCTCTGCAGTCCTGGAGGACTTTCCCACTTCACTGCCCTCCCTTCTCTGCCTTGATTCTTAGGTACTTCTTGGGGAACTTCAGAGCCTACATTACGGACCTGTCAGAATCCTGGCCAGACATGTTTCCTGCTGCAGTCTGATTTAGTATGCCATGTCTCAGAACTGACAACTCAGAAGTCTTAAACTTGGCAAGCCCACTCTCTGACAATGAAGTTTCATTTATTTATTTATTTTCCTTCTGCTATCCCTCATTTCCCATAAGTCAGATATTAGAGCTCATCAGGAGTCTTTTCTCCAGAGCTGTCCCAATCATCAGAGTCAAATAATACCTCTTGACATTTTCCTCTACAAAGGCTTCATTTCATTATAGTGAGTGGTTTCCTTTTTTGCTTCTTCCAGCATTAAACATTCACTAGAATCCACAACTCCCTGAGTTCCCTAACTTTGCAGTAAGCAAACATTCCCTTTTGTATTTCTGTCCCTGAGGTCTTCCTCTTCATCTATGAAAAGCTCACTCTCTCCATTGTTCCCAACCCATCTCAGAAGAAAGACCTTTCTTATATGTTGCTTCTTATTAACTGATCTCTTCCCTTGCTGATCTGAAATCCAGGTTTTCATAATTTAAATAATAACATGTGCTTGTGTCTATTTCCGGACTTCTCATCCCATCATTTTCCGTTTATGAGTCAGTAGGTTATTGCGCTTTCGTAGGATGTTTACTGTCCGTTTGGTCGGGTTCTCTTTTCTCTCTTCCTCTTTTAAAAATAGAACTTTTAAGAATATAACTGTTGAATAACTTCACTAAGATTCCCAAAGTTATATTGCAGATTTCATTAGAACTGCATTCCATCTGCAGATTAATTAGAGAATGGATCACTTTAACCAAGTTATTCTTCCCATACAGACCTATAATATTTCTCTATTTATTAAGATGTTTCCATCTGTCTCTTACTCTAGCTTACTGCTTTCTTCATGTGGGTCCTGTGCAGTTTTAATTTTAGATATTTTGTACCTATTATCAATACTGTAAGCATACCGTGGTTTGCTTCTGACCTTAAAAGCTGTCTACCTGTGATTTCACCCAATCCTGTATGTTGAATACTTCCAAAATCTACATTCTGAGCTACAGTGCCTTATTTTCATTTTTCTGTTGAACATCACCCTCTTGGAGCTACCTCAATTTCAGTGTATTTAAAAATAAGCTTTTCTTTCTCTGCCACCCCAAATTGCCTTCTATTTGTGTTACCCTCTGTAATTTATTCTATTACTGCCCTAGCCATATAGGGTCAAAACTATGAAACCCTCTTTGTCCTATATACCAATTCTTTTGGTTACACCTCACAGTGTTTCTGGTGTCTGTTTTCTTCTCTCCAGACCCATTGTCCTGTTTTGTTCTAGTTGGCATTATTTGTTGCCTGATATTGTTGTGATGGCTTCTTTATTTGTGTTTGGCCTCTTGTCTCTCTTCCTACTCTCTCAACCCGATCTGTCTTCTATAATAATTCTGGTATCGAGAACACTGATGTCATTATTGGCCCACGTTGACTCTGGCTTATCTGATGAATTCCAAAGAGCATACCTTCCACACAAGATCCTTCAGAAGTTGACCTCAACATAATATTACCATTTTGCTTTATGTCACACTTGCACCAGCATCCCATCACTCGTCTTCCAACAACTGTCTGCATCTTCGTACTCTCTGGACTTGGTTTCTTCATTTCTGCCATGTAGTCTGCTGAAATGACTTTCCAGTACCAGTTTCCCTGTCTTGGTCCAGTCTGACTTCTCTTTCATGTCCCAGGTCCTTTATCGCTTTTACTGTGCTATCTACGAGGGCGTGCAGGACACACGTGGCTCCTGCCTCAAAGGCATTTAACATTAGGACCCGTTCCATCACCGTCATTCAATGTTTACAAATTAATCAGTGCACATTACTAATTTATAAACATTCTAGGAGTGTTTCTTCAAAAGTTAGGGTAATAGGGAAAATAGATAAACTCTGACAATATTTGAAGTCTGCATATGTTTATAAAGTAATTGTTAAATGTCCTGCTCTTGGATAAGGTGGTTTCCAGCTTTCACTCTTTCCAACAATGTCCTGTTGAACATTCCTGTTGCTAGACTACTATCCACATCTACAGACTGTCTACATCTACCATTTTGTTTTTTTAAGGTAAATTCTTATGAATGGTGTTACTGTGTTCTCTGATGGGATTCCATGACATTTGATATGCATTGTCTAATTATAGGTAGGATATTTATATCTCCACTGTAGATTGTTTTTAAATCAGAAAGAGGCATACATCATATGTTGCAGTAGACATCTCTAGTAGACAGGTTTTCATGTGATTATTTGCATTTTTGTGTTTTATAGATGTGTATTTTCCCTAACTTTCTACAATGAATACATTAAAAAAAATGTTAGGTCTCTACAAAGTTCCTGAATTTTCTAAAATTTGAAAGAAGTGTTTAAAATTCTTTCAAGATTTCTATTTTATTTATTTATTTATTTATTTATTTTTTAAAAGATTTTATTTATTTATTTGACAGACAGAGATCACAAGTAGGCAGAGAAGCAGAGAGAGAAAGGGGAGGAAGCAGGCTGTCTGCAGAGCAGAGAGCCCGATAGGGGGCACGATCCCACGACCCTGGGATCATGACCCGAGCCGAAGGCAGCGGCTTTAACCCACTGAGCCACCCAGGCGCCCCGAGATTTCTATTTATTTTAGAGAGAAAGAGAGCACAGTGGGGAGGGGCAGAGGGGGAGAGAGAGAGAGAGAAACTCAAGCAGACTCCCTGATGAGGGCAAGCCTGACCTTGGGCTCCATCTCAAGACCTGAGTCAAAAATCAAGAGTTGGATGCTTAAGGGACTGAGCTGCCCAGGTGCCCCTGATTGTTTTAAATTTAATTTTGAATTAATTTTGATAAATAACTTAAGAGGCTTCATATTTTTATAGATAGTGGAGTATATATCAATTTAATATATCTTCTTTAAAGTATAAAATTTAAACCTGAGTTATCAAAACTTCCAGTTGGGCTTTTCATTTTTCTTTGCTGAAGTAGTTAATGTCACAAAATAAAAATGAAGGACTCGGAGATTTTTTTCCCCTTATCTTAGTTTACTGGTACTAATTTTACCAGAAAACCAGTATCATAAGTCTTGAATCAGTTTCTTCACAGTGTTATGTTTTTGGTTATATAAGTGAAATATCAAAGAAAAATATTTTGGTTTAGAAAATTAAGTAATATTTCAAGTCATATTTTTCTGACCAGTAAGACCATACCTTTAGAGTATTTTTTTTGTTTTGTTTTGTTTTTTTGAGGTAGGACTGAGCCAAATTATGACCACAGTGATTTTCCCAAGTAAAAGGCTTAACTTTACATTATTTGGGGTTTCTGCCACAACAAACTTAAGTCCTCCCGGAGCTACCAGCATCTGGCCCTCCCCTGCTTCTGCACTTGCAGCCCAGGTGCCCACTGCTGGACCAGCAGTGCATGCTTCCACTAGAAACTTCCATCCCTCAGTGTGTCTGCCTCCCAGGGCCTGATTGGATGATTCGTCCCCTCTCCTTCACCCGCATGTCCTCCCCTTCCGATCCCACCCCGCCCTTGACCAGGTCTCTGTTCACTCTTCACATAATTTGACATTTGATTACTTTCTATTTTTTTCTTACAGTTCTCAAACTTGTATATATTTTTTCTTAGACCCTTTTAGTGATGAGTATACAACAAATAATTAGTAAATATTTCTAGTATGACTGATAAATTCTTCTATGATTTGAAAATTTGGATTACTGCATAAATGTTCCAAAGTCCTGATTTTTCTCTTAAGAAATAATTTATAACCCCGAGGGATCCTGGCTGTCTGTATGTTCACATCAAAATGACTGGCCCTTCTTTAGGATGCCTATATGGAACTTCTCATCAATAAGCAGTAGAGAGAAAAGGATGTCAGAACTGGATTTGAGTCCTGCTTCTGTGGCTACCTAGCTAGCTTTCTGGTTTTTAATATAGGACCTGATTTCCTTTATCTGGAGATGGATAGGTTTATACTACATTATTCTTTTTTATTTTTTATTTTTTTTCTTTAGCGTTTTTTTTTTTTTAAAGATTTTATTTATTTATTTGTTAGAGAGAGAGAGAGAGAGCACAGGCAGAGTGGCAGGCAGAGGCAGAGGGAGAAGCAGGATCCCTGCCGAGCAAGGAGCCCTATGCGGGACTCGATCCCAGGACGCTGGGATCATGACCTGAGCCGAAGGCAGCTGCTTAACCAACTGAGCCACCCAGGCATCCCTATACTACATTATTCTTAAATAATACTTCTATTGTTTTGAAATGCCACCTTAAATATTATAGAGTGTGTGGAGTATCTTGTACAATGAGGTGATGTTGATGCCAACTGCTTTGTTGAGCATAATCAAAGTAGAACTTTCATTTTTAAGTCTTTGTTTATAGATTAATGTTTATATCAGTCATAATATAAAAATTACTTACAGATTTTAGCTGCAAAATGTTATGGTTTAGCTAGTTATTTTGGAAAGCCTAGTGATTTTTAAAAATTCTATAGTGAAAAATTATAAATATGATGTATTTGATAGCATATTTTCCCCCTTAGCTTTAACAGTCTTGAAAAGAAAAAAAAACTTTTTTTCTTTTCTTCTTCTTTTTTTTTTTTTTTTCATTTTTCTTTCGTGAAACCCGCCACATCGAAGTAGGAAGCTTAGGTGGATGTCAAGATTTCTTTTCAGTTCCGGCCCCAGCATTCTGTCTGGCTAAGGTACAAGGGCTTGACCTCTTTGTGTGGCTCTGCTGAAGTATTTGTCCCCTACAAAAGCCAATACAATCAACAGCAGCGGCATAGATAAAGAGCTGCATAAGGTTGTATTTTAGTGGCAAGGCTGTTTTGTGACCATGTTCTGCAGGCAGACTGGAGGTGACAGTATTATTTACTTTTGTTGCTTGGGGTCCAAAGAGAGAATAAATTGCTATTGATTTTTGAGACACTGCAGTGAAGGGCCTGAATGCCTTCAGAAGGGCTAGGTGGCAGGACAGCCAGTGATGGTACAGACTGCCTTTGAAAACAAAAATTCATTTTCTTGTTATTGTCATAAAGATTTTTTTTTCATTCTTAGCGCGAGTTACAAGAAGATGTAGCTGTGGGGCTGTTACTATTATAAATGTTTTCTATCCCCCTGAAAGAGTGGGATTCAGCACTTTCCATAGCAATCTGAAATTGACAAATAGAGTTCTGCGTGTATACTTGCATCCATGTGCTGACCTAGAGTTCGAAATGATATTTACATCTGTCTGTATATTAACCACTTCACCAAGCACACTTTTAGGTCTTGCAAATGTTCAGTAGCACAAAGGCAGAGAGTTTGGTTCTTGTCTTATTTTGTTTCAGTTTGTAAACAGTAAATGTGCTTCTAAAATGGTGTGTTTACTTTCCTTGGTGGTAATCTTAATTTATTGTTCAGATATAATATTTAAATGCCCATTTTTTTCAATTTGGAAAATAATGAGAACATTCTAAGTATATCATACCCAGTGCCTCATTCCTCACCCCTATAATTCCTTATAAGATTATTACGCTTGAAATATTAGGATCGCCCTTTTTGGTGCCACCTGTGGTTTCAGAGAAGTAGCTGCAGATTCATTCATACCGTTTGCCTGTCAGTTTTCTGAAGTTAGCAGTGCACTCCGAATTTCGTGATCTGGGATGGCTTGTGTTTGCAAGTGTCTGTGTCGGGAAGTGAGAGTTACTGGCATCCAGACCTCTACTGGTATACGTAAAAGGGGGCACTAAGTATGAGACTGGTAATGAATGGCACAGATGGGGAAATTTTGAGATTGGGAATGAGAGTAACTTCCCTTCCCTGAATTAGGAAATGATGTTGGAAAGAATATAGTTATGTAAGTGACAGTTAAATTGGAATTCCTTAATTCTAAAGTTTAGCTTCCCATCCAGATCTCTAAATAAACAGCCCCCTTTAAAACACAATATTATTAAATGGGACTTCTGACTCACGAAGACACCACTGTTAATGTTTCCAACTAGGTGGAGTCTATATAATCATTTTATATTCTCTGATAGTTTGTTACTATTAACCTGTTCAGATGTGAACACATGTAAAAGCATGTTTACTTGAAAAAAAGATGTCTACCCATTTTTTAGTTTCACAAGTAGGAATTTCAGGCTTCTTTGACAATGATGGGATGATGGGATGCTCGTTCCCGTGGGGAGGATGGTAGAGCAGGAAAAGGGCATTGACTTCAGGGGTTTAGAGGCCTGAGATCCAAACTCATTGCTTCGTATTCCTATAATTTAGGCGAATTGTTTACCCCTCTGGCCTTTGTTTTCATGTTCTGAAATGCTGATAAATTTTTAAAGTACAAATGACACCATCACTGTAGGTCCAAGTCTGTTGTTACTTCCTGTCCATCTTCGTCATCATCAGTCCCTCTCCCAGACTGAGGGACTTGCCTGGAAAGCATCTCTGCTGAACAGAGGGAACGTGCAGCTGAGTCTCTCCCTCCTGTCTTCCCTTACGCGTCCCCGGGCCTATTAGATATGCCCTGTGATGCCACAGACTTGAGTCACTCTAAGCAAGTAGATTCAGATTATAACCGAGTCCATAGTTTTTTGCATGTTGACAAACGTTGGCGGTGTTTAAAGAACTTGAACGTTGATCATTCGTGCAACTTAACAACCTCGTGCCTGCCACATGCGCGGTCCTGTCCTCGAGGCTCCGAGATGCTGCTTCCTAGCGTACCCTTTGTCTCCGCCCCTGCGCTCTGTAGGAGTGTGTTGGGTGAGGACCGCAGCAGGGGCTGCTTTGCAGTTGTTGGTCTGACTGTGGATGGCACACAACAGACTGCTTTTGGGCTCCATCTGCTGGGATCTGGCGTTCCCCGGCTGGGCCGGGCCCTTTCCTGCTCTGGCAACCGCCCCCCATGCAGCCTCTCCTGTGCTGGGAACACACATCCTGGGTCAGGGCCTCTTCTGCCACTGCTGGCCCTGATCATTCCTGCAGCTTCACGTCCTGTATTTTGGGGCTCTCTGTGTTCTGCTGGTGTAGGAACAGAGAACAAGGTAAGGGGTGTTTGGCTATTACCTCGTGGAATGATAAACTTTTCTGATCTTAAATATTTATTTTTAAATCCATGCCCCCTTTTACAGTAAAGTTGCCTATTTTAATGTTACAATTATGAACTTTTTCATTTTCTAAGTATAGCATTCTATTAAAGTATTGACTAAAAGATGTTTTATTGAATCTATATCTTCCTCCTTCTACCCTTCACACCAGTTGAAAATCCTTACTGTAATTATTCAAAGATATGTATTGTTTTGTCATTGATTTTTTTTAAAGATTTTATTTATTTGTCAGAGAGAGAGAGAGGAGAGAGAGAGAGCACAAGCAGGGAGAGAAGAGGCAGAGGGAGATGCAGGCTCCCCTCTGAGCAAGGAGCCGGAAGCTGGACTCGATCTCAGGATCCTGGGATCATGACTTGAGCAGAAGGCAGACGCTTAACCAACTGAGCCACCCAGGCATCCCTGTTTTGTCATTGTTTTAATCATTATAAGAAACTGTGGGAAATATGTGACATTTCTCTTAGAGAAAAAAATTCAGTTTTTTTCCTTCTTTTGTCTAAAATTTATGCATTTGAAAATAAATATTTTGCAGTAATAAGAGCTAACGTGTCTGTGCCAGATTGAGTACGTGTCAGTATTTGCTGTAGGTACTGTCTGTGAATCCCTTTCTGTGGTTTATTTAATCTTCACAGTAGCTCTAAGAGATAAGCACTAATATTACCCTCATTTTATAGAGGACGTACTGGAGGCACTAACCATTTAAATAGTTTGTCTCCTTTTGCGTAGCTTTTAGCGTGAACTGTCTGTGATTCCACCGCAGTCAGTTTCCGGTGGGCATGGTCGTGATCACCATGTGTGTGCTGTATTTCTCTATTGGGTGCTGAATTTTATTTGAATGCGTGATGTTATAATTGAGAGTCTGACCAGCAATCCAGACCAATATCCAAGAGTCTAACAAAGTCTATAGTGGGCAGCTAACTTTGTTGGAGTGCAGTTTGTTTAATCAGTTACATTTTTATCGGTAGTACTTATTTGTTGAAAGAAAGGAGAATGAGAGTGCTGGTGAGAAAGAACTCAAAGGATCTGTTTGTAATAGGTAGTTTTAAAAATAGTTCTTAAAAATAGGATACCTGTTTGCTTACCACATGTAACTCCGTGTGTAAAGATTATATGATTTTTATCTGTAAAATGAAATGATGGTGACTCACAAGATACTTTGTATAGCTTAAATTTCAGACATTTTCGAAGTGATAGGAAAAAAATTAATCTTTTTATTTTTATCACAATTCATTTACCTTAAATGCATTTATTAAATGTATTTTGAAAACTTAACTAAAAGATAAACAGCAGTCAGATTTTATATAGTACACTACATGTGAATTATATACTTTGTAATTTACCATTTTAAACCTTAAAAAAATATCCTGGCTTTGCATTATGATCTAGCAAGGAAGAAAGACTTATTTTTACTCCTGAACTGAAAAAAACATAATGTTCAGGTAAATCTGTCACGTACAGACATGTAATCTTTGCCAATAAAAAGAATTGTAAAATTATTCACTGTATAGGATTAGCCAGTTCTCTTAATTAGCATGGATAATTGAGGCTCTACACTTCCTTAGTAGTACTATCTTGAGTGTCTTTTAGATGATAATTTTCTATATTGTCCTCGATTAATTTGTAAGTAAGTAGATGGAGCTTAGCAGTAACCTGATGTGTTCATTCTTCTTATTAATATAGGTTGAAATTCATAATCGTAAGTACTTTGTAACCTCATTTTAATATGTCATCTGTGTTCTACTTGTAAATTCAATGTTTGTTTATAATGAAAACAAGAATTAGTTGAGTTTGTTCGCCCTGAAACTCTGCTTGTTATGTGAGTGCTTACTTGTTAAATTTTAATACACAGGTTATGGGTACCAGGTACCTCCTCGTACCAGGAGACTGCTTTGTATTAAGTATTTTCCTGTTTTACTCTGATACTTTTAACAAAATTACCAACTTAGCTTAAAAATGAGTTTTTTTATTTTTAAATTAACCTGACATAATTTTGAAATTGGAATTTGTATAAGTCTTTGCAGAAAATGATGAATTCTCAATTTATTTGTGACATAAAAACATTATAGAATGGCATACTGTGTGCGAACATGTTAATTCACTTACTGAGTTTGTTTATATTATTTCCTCAGCTTTCTCAGCCTTTGCGAACATTTTACTCTGCTAGGACTGATCTCAAGTGTTGTGCAGAGATATGGGATTTGAGGGCTGTAACTTGTTTCTTTCTTTCTGTTTTTTTTTAAATATTTATTTATTTATTTGGAGAGGGTACATGCATGTTGTATGTGTGGGTGGGCAAAGGGAGAGGGAGAAAGAATCTCAAGCAGACTCCCCGCTGAGCATGGAGCCTGATGCAGGGTGTGGTCTCCCATCCCTGAGATCATGACCTGAGCCAAAATCAAGAGCCAGACCGAGCCACCCAGGCTCCTCTACACCTTGTTTTTTTTTTTAACAAGGAATGGCATCTGTATGTACATGAATGTTGATACTCCCATCTATTTTTCAAGGAATTATAGCTTCTTTGTCAGTTTGATTATTTTCCTCAACTAGTGGAAAATCCAGGGTACTGATGATTCACAGATATTATTAGTATTTATATACTATTATAATGGCCCTCAGAAACTTGCTTTATTCTAATCACACAATAAAAAAAAATGCATCTGATCATGATAAAAATAAAAGCTACCTCCCCATTTTCTCCTAGAGATACCTTAGAAATGAATTAGAAATAGAGGAATAAGCTGAGAATGATCAGAGGTTGGGCAGGTCTTCACCACGGTAGCGAATCATTGAATGCAGCCACATCCTTCCCCCAACCAAAGTTTGGTCTTTTCTTCTTAGATTAACGGAACCAACCATGAGCTGGCTGCGGTTTTTAGTCGGAAGGGTTTATTTGTTTATTTTTCAATTCTGTTGTCTCTTTTCTGGGTGAGGAAACTTACCTTCCAACCTTACTTGTTTCTTAGAAGTCCTTTTCTGGGTGTACACATTTCTCTCCAGTCTACAGGGAACCAGTGGAGGATTTAATCCAATTTTGGTGCCTTTGTTTCTTTTTTGTTTTGTTTTGTTTTGTTTTTTTCCCAACCTGTAAAAAGAACATGTAAAAAATTTACATGTTAAAATATTTAACAGTTTTTTAATTTTAATTTTAATTTTTATTTAAACATATAATGTAACCCCACCACCCTCTCCCAACCCCCCTCGCCCCCCACCTCCCTCAGTTTGTTTTATGACATTTAGAGTCTCTTTTGGTTTGTCTCCCTCCCGATCCCATCTTGTTTCTTTTTTTTCTTTTCCTACCCCCTTAACTCCCACCCCCATTGCATCTCCACTTCCTCATATCAGGGAGATCATGTGATAGTTGTCTTTCTCCAGTTGACTTATTTCGCTAAGCATAATACGCTCTAGTTCCATCCATGTCGTCACAAATGGTAAGATTTCATTTCTTTTGATGGCTGCATAGTATTACATTGTGTGTGTGTGTGTGTGTGTGTGTGTGTGTGTGTGTATATATATATATACACCACATCTTCTTTTTTTTTTTTTTTTTAAAGATTTTATTTATTTGTTAGAGAGAGAGCAAGCGAGCACAGGCAGACAGAGAGTCAGGCAGAGGCAGAGGGAGAAGCAGGCTCCCTGCCGAGCAAGGAGCCCGATGGGGGACTCGATCCCAGGACGCTGGGATCATGACCTGAGCCGAAGGCAGCCGCTTAACCAACTGAGCCACCCAGGCGTCCCTATACCACATCTTCTTTATCCATTCATCTGTTGATGGACATCTAGGTTCTTTCCATTACTTGGCTATTGTGGACATTGCTGCTATAAACATTCGGGTACACGTGCCCCTTTGGATCACTACGTTTGTATCTTTAGGGTAAATACCCAGTAGTGCAATTGCTAGGTCATAAGGTAGCTCTATTTCCAATTTTTTGAGGAACCTCCGTGCTGTTTTCCAGAGTGGTTGCACCAGCTTGCATTCCCACTAACAGTGTAGGAGGGTTCCTCTTTCTCCGCATCCTCGCCAGCATCTGTCATTTCCTGACTTGTTCATTTTAGCCATTCTGACTGGTGTGAGGTGGTATCTCATTGTAGTTTTGATTTGTATTTCCCTGATGCCCAGTGATGTGGAGCACTTTTTCATGTGTCTGTTGGCCATCTGGATGTCTTCTTTGCAGAAATGTCTGTTCATGTCCTCTGCCCATTTCTTGATTGGATTATTTGTTCTTTGGGT
>RCUC01156798.1:0-21271 GCA_003697995.1 Taxidea taxus jeffersonii
TATATATATATATGTATCCACATTTAATGAAAAAATATATATGTATATATACATATATATATATAGAGAGAGACATATTTGTAGATGACATAGATATAGATATAGAGATATAGACATATATATGGGTGAAAATGTAGATGTCACTTTAGACATAGATGAAGGAGTAGACATAGATATAATGTATCTACCTCTCCCCCAAAATGAAGGGTCAGATTCAAAAAGAATGGAAGTGAAGGAGAGTGACACACATCAACAGTTAGCTTCTACAGTTTCCACAGATCTCTCCTGAGAAGGTCTTTATGCTAGACTACTCATTTGATGACATAGCATGACTAGAGTAGACAGAGAAGCAAAATGCACAACTTGAATTTGGGCAATGATAAAGTAGGATTTGGCTGAAAAATCCCAAGACCTGGAATTAGAAAACCTGAGATAATGTTCTAACTCACAATCTTTTGAAATTGGGGTTCTCCAGAAACAGAGAATGACACAAAAATTCAGATGCAAGTACCTTGAGTGGTGATTCCAGAAAGCATAAGTGAGAGAATAGTGAAGTGAGTTGGAACAGGGAGAATGGCCAACAAAGGCTGTCTTGTGAGTGGGCTATCGTAGACAAGTGGCCTCTGAGGAACCCATGTCAGAATTTCCCCTTCCTATGACCAGAGCCCTGGGGTATATATCTACCACTGTCAGCCCCCCATTGCTGGAGAGTTGCTTCTGTACGTATTAGTTCCTCATATTTTAGTCTGTTCCTTCCACCTGGGCTCTGAATTCCTGCCCCTTCTTTCTTCTTGAGAACTGCATTGCTTTAAGTACCTTCCCCTTTCCCACTTTTAACGTCCCCCTGTCCTTCCAGTCTTGCCCCTCTTTCACCTGGTAAGCTTAATTCTTTTAAATTCTAGAAAATGAAAACTTCCCTTATTCCTGCCTCTACCTACCCTCCGATTTATCTCTTTCCCTTTCCACCAAGCTTTGTAAAGAGGACAATCTACACTCACGGACTCCAGGGTCTCATTTCCTATTAACTTCTCAGCCAAAGCCAGTGACTCCTGACCCTTCCTTTGACTGTGACTGCTCATAACAAGGCTGCATGTTTCCTCATAGAAGTTTCTCACTGATTCTCAGACCCTCCTTCCTCAAAACTTATTCTTCCATATGCTTTCATAAAACCTCTCTGGGTTTTAGTTCTCTGCATGTCTTCCCAAGTTTTTCATCTTTCCTTTGTGGACTAGTCTTGCTCTGCTAGTCCATTGAACGCTACTGTCTACCAATTCCCAAATATTTAACTCCAACTCTTATTTGTCTCTGTAACTCCAGAAAGTGTTTGTCCAAGAGCCTACTAGCTTCCGAATGAAGTCATTATGGTGGCTTCCTCTTCCCTCCCCCTCTTCCCTTGGAAAGAACAGAAGGAGTTGCTAAAACCACTATTTATTCATTTAACTTGTTTCAAAGCTTTGCATTATCAGACATCATTCCACTCTCTCATCCCTCATTTCCTTCTTCACTAAGTCCTATTGATTCTACCTTCTAAATGCCAAACTCTTTTCATCAGTCCCATTGCCACTGACACCTTAATTTATGTCTTTATCACCTTGGTGTAATCCACTGGTTACTTCTATTTGATTAATCTGCTTCTAGTTTTTTTCCAGACTAACTCCCGCACAGTAAAAAAAAAAAAAAAAAGCAAATGTGACTACAACATTCCAACATTCTTCTACTTAAAAAGGTTTGGTGGTGCTCCATAATCAATAAGATAAAATCCAGTTTCTTTCCTGTGGTGATCCAGCCTCAGTGTGGATTTCCAGAGGCAGTCATGTAGTCCCTGTGTTTAAAGCCAGTGGAGTATGGTGTGAATGTTTTGAAATCTATGCTAAAATGGGAGTACAGGATGGGACTCCGAAAACATGGAAGCCCAAGTCAACATCAGCACAAAGCTTTCTTTGTAAACTTAATAAATATAAGCATTTACAAATCATTTACTGTGAGCCAGGTACTATCTGAGCCATGTATTAATTTATTTAATCCTCATAACAGCCCTTAGAGATAAGTATTATTTTTATTTCCATTTTGTCAACGAGGTAACTGAGACATAAAGAGGGTGACCACTTGCTCAAGGTCACATACAACAGGATTTGACCTGAAGTAGTCTGGCCCTAGAAACATGCTCTTGTCCACTTGCTGTAGTGTTTCACTAGCTTTACAAGAAGTAGTGGGGTTGTCCAGCTTTAGTACAGGATTGCAGCCTGTGCGGGGATTTTGCTAATCAGAGTCAGAGAGTGGAAGCCCAAGCCAGCAGGGACTGAGGATAACCTAAACCTGGACCATAACATTCGAAGGAGAATCCTTGTCTCCGTATCTTCCCAGCGCCCTACAACTCTTCCATCTAACACACACACACACACACACACACACACACACACACACACAGCCCATGAGTCCATGAGAGCTTCTGAGAGACCAGAAACAGAATCACTGCTGCCAAGGACAATAAAGGCCCCAGATCATGTGGGAATGTTTTAAAAAATGACAAGACAAGGGTGGTGTGGCAAAGAACAACAACAAAAACAACAAACAGGACCTATCAGTAAACTGGATAGAGTCTCTGTACCTCTCACCACTATGGGATTAGACTAAAGACTGGCTCCTAAGAACTAACTTAGCCATCCCCCCTCCATTCTACTTATTTATTTACTTGAGAGAGAGACAGAGAGAGAGCACGTGCACACATGAGAGGGAGACAGGACGGGCAGAGGGAGAGGGAGAAGCAAACTCCCTGCTGAGAAGGGAGCCCCATGTGGGGCTGGATCCCAAGACCCTGAGATCATGACCTGAACCTAAGGCAGATGCCTAACCAACTGAGTCACTCAGGCACCCCTCCCCCCACTCATTCTTGATGATTGGGGTTGGAGATGTCAGGGGAATGGAGGTGTTTCTTCTTATAATTTCTGCTAAGCAGGAGAGTGAAGAGTCTTATGCAATTGATTTTAGCATTCAAAGAAGACATAACTCTCTTAGAGCTCCCATGCTAAGGAAATGGGTCCTATTCATCAGTGTAGCAGAAGAAGAGCATTATTTTAATAGTGGGTATAGCCAGGATAAGCTAGAGGCAAGAGCAAGAGAACAAAATTGTTCTGTTAATGAAGAATTAATGAAGAATTTAGAGTTTCCATGGGTAACCCAAAAGGAAAAGGATAAAAGGGGAGGAGTGAATGAGATGAGAATGGGGAGTAGGATCTGAAGAAAAAAATGCATCCAAGTGACAGGGAGTTGGGGAAGAGGCAGCCAGAGAGAAGTGCCATATTGTGGCCAAAGATCTGTAAAGAACAGGGGTGTCCAAATAGCTGCGGTATAAATTCTCCTTCCTCCTCCCCTATCTTACACCATTAACTGTGAATTTTCAGTGGAAAGCAGTATGCCACACAGAGGGGCCTTGTTTCCATGGTATTTTGAGAAAAAGGGAAAGAGGTTGTGTTCTGCCTTGGGAATGATGTGGGATGGAGAAAAAGAACAGCCCAAAGAAGCTAGACTTGGGAGAAATCAAGAATTCAGCAGAAGCAGGAAATAATAGAAAAACATTAACTTGGCACATTCTGGAAGATGTCAGCATATGAAATTAAGTTTCCTGCTCTGTATGGGATGGAGACACGGTTACCCCAACAGCTCTGAGGACTTGGAAATGCTCAGGTAGCTGACATTTTGAGCTATGTAAGTAAAATGGGTTATGTTTCTTATGCCACAACCTTACATGTGGAAGATGAATGTAACTCTTGTTTTTCCGATTGGATTTCAAGACTCTATTTGATAGGCTTGGAGACACCTCATCTCACTCTTGATCCACTAGGTCAGATGGTTAGTCTCTCCTCCCAGGGCGCCGTGGGACTGCCTAGGCTTGTAGTGGGTGAGCTTTGTGGAGTGCTGCTGTAAGCACCCATCCCTGCTGCAGCCATGGAGCCTTCTAGGCTCTCTGTCATAGGGCCCTATAGCCTTCCTCCTCTTCCCTTTCAGAGATGCATCCCAAAGCATAAAATTCTTTGACTTTCCCATCAGTTCTTCCTCTTACCACCCAGGCAAATTATGAGGAGTGGGAACTGCTTTGGCTGATTTTCATCTTTTCTCTTTGTCTGAAGGTTGTATCCTTTGTTCCTGGTATTAGCGGCTGTGACAATCCTTGGTGGAGGCAACCAACACAGGGCTGCAACTAGCCAGGATAGGGGTGGAGGTGGGGTGTGGTGTGGTAGGGAACAGAATATGCAAGAAAATAGTATAAACTAATACCTGCAAATGTTGTTTAGTTACATTTGCTTTATATCCTCCCTTTCTTACTAGTTGAAACTTCTCTTTTTAAAATAACCCTCCTGCAAAGTAAGGAAATTGCATTTTCCTTCATTGCTAATTTCTCCTTCCATCTTTCATTATCTAAAAACTTCCCATGTGAGTACTGTACATCAGGTGTCAGCAAACTATGGCCCATGGGTTAAATTGGGCCCACTGCCTGTTTTAATATTTTTATTTATTTATTTTTAAAGATTTTTATTTTATTTGTCAGAGAGAGAGAGAAAGAGCGAGCATACAAGCAGGGGAGAGACAGACAGAGAGAGAAGTAGGCGCTCCATAGAGCAAGGAGCTTGATGCGGGACTCGATCCCAGGACCCTGGGATCATAACCTGAGTCGAAGGCAGCCACTTAACCAACTGAGCCACCCAGGCATCCCCTGTTTTGATATTTTTAAGTAGTTGGAAAAACCCAGATGATTAGTATTTTGTGCCATGGGAAAATCACATAAATTTAAATTTCAGTATCCAAAAATAATGTTTTGTTGTAACACAACCATGCTCATCCACTATGTACTGTCTGGCTGCTTTCACTTGACAATCACACAATTAAGTAGTTGAGACAGAGACTGTGTGGCCCACAATACTTAAAATATTTAATATCTGGCCTTTTACAGAAAATGTTGTCAATCCCTGCTCTACACCATTCTGTTGGACCTGTTGTGAGGGATTTATACTTTTCCTTTTCTAGACTAGATTGTCCATCTTGCCTCCCAACATCCCCCAGTTTTTAACCCTGGAAATTATTATTTTTTAAATTATTTTTAATAACATTATGTTAGTCACCATACAGTATGTCATTAGTTTTTGATGTAGAGTTACGAGATTCATTGTTTATATATAACAACCAGTGCTCCAGGCAATACATGCCCTTTTTTAATACTCACCACCGGGCTCACCCATCCCACCACCTGCCTCTCCTCTAAAACCCTCAGTTTGTTTCTCGGAGTCCACAGTCTCTCATGGTTCATCTCTCCCTCTGATTCCCTACCCCCCCTTCATTTTCCCCTTCCTTTTTCTAATGTCCTCCATGCTATGCCTTATGTTCCATAAGTAAGTGAAACCATACAGTAATTGACTTTCTCTGCTTGACTTATTTCACTCAGCATAATCTCCTCCAGTCTGGTCCATGTTGATGCAAAAGTTGGATATTCATCCTTTCTGATGGCTGGGTAATATTCCATTGTATATATGGACTACATCTTCTTTATCCATTTGTCTATTGAAGGGCATCTCAGCTCCTTCCACAGTTTGACGATTGTGGCCATTGCTGCTATGAACGTTAGGGTGCATATGGCTCTTCTTTTCACTACATCTGTATCTTTGTAACCCTGAAATTATTTAGTGCTCTGGTGGTAAAGAAATGCATTCTAACCTCTTTCCTGGTTAATCTGAGTTCACACATGTTTTGCCATTTTTCCCCTTACCTTGGAATCTTTCTTACATTAGGAAAAATGCAGTGTGGGAAGCCCTTTTTTTATGGTAAAAGAGCAAAAATTATAACATAAACAGCTGTTGCCTCCCTATATAATGCAGCAGATTTAATATAGATCACTGTACCCCAATCACACTGGGACTTCTTCACAGCCCATGCTTATTTGCAAGCATATATCAGATCTAGTCGTCACCTACAGATCTCCTTATTTATGTGAGAAAAGACACTTTTCTGGCTCACAATTCATCTTTTATAAAGTCATTCCAGACTTTACTCCCTTATAACCATGGCAATTGTTGAGTTTTCACTTCATATAATTTTATTTTCAATGACAGCATTATTAAAGTAAAAGCTGAGGACTAATTTTCATACTTTCCATTTTCTTAAATATTTATTTATTTGAGAGAGAGACAGAGAGTGGGAGTGGGGGTAGGACACAGGGAGATGGAGAGAGGGAATCTCAAGCAGACTCCCCACTTAGCTTGGAGCCCAACGTGGGGCTTGATCCCAGGACCTCAGGATCATGACCTGAGTTGAAACTACGAGTCAGACACTTAGCTGAATAAGCCCAACCAGGAGCCCCTAATTTTCATACTTTTCTAATATTCTTCATATGAATTAGAAAACAAAAATCTATATATTTTTCTATTTTGGGAACCCTCCCACCTAATTGCCTGATGTCTCTACCTAATTAACCTACATCTGTGTATATCTAGTACTTTCAACATTATATCATGTAGGGGTGATGGGAGGCTAGGAAATAAGGTATAGATTTTCTTTGTAGTTTTTTTATTATATCCCTTTATTTAAGCCCCTCTGACTTGGTATGTCCTCGGAAGCAAGCATTCCACACAGGACTACACTGTTGAAGCTCTGATCTGGTTTATGATGACTAGAGAAAGTGGAGTAAAAATACATAGATCCCCAAGAATATATACAGAAGAATATATAAGAAACAGCATATCACAATCAGAGGAGCTGAGCCATGTTAAGACTGATGAAATGCAAATACGGTTAGAATTGTCAGAACCATAAGGGTACATTTATCGAATGAGTGATTTTTGGAAGAAAAGAACATAAACTGGTTATGGAGGAAAAGGCAGTTCAGAGTGGTATAAACATTAACATTGTATGTCTAGAGAGCAGCAATTAGGTATTTGGAATCTAATAAAAAATTCTGAACTAGGCAGTAATGAGAGATGTCAAGGTAATTAGATATGGGGAAAACAGAGGAAGGTCAGAAAAGCCTTGAAATATTACTTATGTATGTAGATTAGAAATAATTAGTTGTTATAATTATATATAATACATTATTTAATTATTCAAAAGTTTAGGTTTCTGAGCAAAAGAGGCGCATTAGAAAAATTCACAGTAACATGATTTACTCAATGCAAAGTTTAGATCAGTGTTTCTCAGGAGTGATTTTGCCCTCACCCCCCACCCTACCCTCCTTGGATGGACAGTATTTGGCAATGCCAGGAGACAATTCTGGTGGTCACAACTGGGAAAACAGGGTGTTACAGCCATCTAATGGGAGAAGGTTAGGTATGCACATAAATATGTTGTAACACACAGAACAGCCCCCCTGCAACAATCAGCCAGCCAAAATGTCAATCATGCCATGTTGAGAAACCCTGGGCTAGATGAAGGGAGAGAAATAAGGTGCTTAAATTTAACCAAAAAATGTAAGAACTAGGTCAGAGTTCCTCAAGTATCCCTTGTTTATATAATCAGTTCTTTCCTCCATCATGTTACTCACAAAGCTAATATAAAGAATAATGATAATGTCATTTATATTCAACTCTAGAAATATTCCAAAATTAATTTTATTTCTGCTCTTAAGACTTTGTGTTTCTACCCATCAACATAGATGAATCTCAGAAACAATGCTGAATGAAAAAACAAGTCAAACAAAAATACATTCAGTATGATGCCATTTATATAAAACTTGAAAAAAAGTGAAACCAAACAATACATTATTTAGGGATATATACATATAGTTATATGAGAAAAATGAAAGGACGATAGCACCAAGATCATACAGGATAGTATTTATGTTTGCAAAAGGGAATGAGCTTGGAGAAAAGCTTAAGGTGTCCTTAAATAGATTGATTGTATTCTATGTTTTAGCTTAGGTGGTAGGTTATTGAGGGTTTCTCTTATTATTGTGATTTATAATTTACACAAATGTCAAATTTTCTCTTGGGTTTATAAAAAATCACATATAAAAACAATCATAAAATTCAGTTGTAACGGGGGGGGGGGGCACTACAGATTTTTTCCTTTAAGTTCTATCACCACCTGCAGGTAAAACTAGGTACTGCAAAAAACTTTTTTTTAAAGACCAAATTTGTGACTCTCAAAATATAGTAAATGAACTCTGCAAGGCATTTGTGATAATAAAGAACTACAAAAGGTAGGATTTCTGCTCTCACTCTACTTAAATCCTGTGGAAAAAGAACACAGAACACATTAAAGAGATAAATAATATAGTACAAAATGTTCTACTGTCAGCACCCCCTCGTCAGTGTTATCTTAAATATGAAAATGCTATTTTACACAGCATGACAACCAATCAGAATCTAACTCCTTGACTTGATTCATTCTGCTACTACCTTAGCTGGGCCTTAATTACTTCATGCCAGTTACCACCTGTTCTCTTCATCTCCCCCTCTCCCTAGCTTGTTCTAAACCTTGCTGCTAAAGTCTTAAAATAACTACTTCATTATATCATTGCTTCTTCTAAAGACTCAATGTGATTTTACACTACCCACAGAACAAAGCCCAATCTCTTTAGATCAGCACTTAAGATTTTCTACAGTTTGTACAAAACATATAGAAACCTCTATGTTTCTATATGCCTTCTTCTCTTGCCTCCCCGTTCCCTATCCCATATGAACCTCTACTTCACCCAGTCTGGTTTCTGCATTATCCATCACTAATTCTGGATGTACTGTGTTTGAAGTGTGCTTGTTTCCATTTGGGCCTCCTCCCCCATGTTTAATACATGTTTTATGTTGTTCTTAAATATAGGAAACTGAGAGGTAGTTTCAACATATGTCTCTGAGAGACCACTCGTTCCCCATCTACATTTCCACTAGACTGTTGCCCCTAATTTCATTCTATGTAGAAATTGGAACTATAATTATTGTTGAGGCAATATATCAAGATTCTTTCTCTGAATTCCTAAAGCACTTACTGTCTGTATCATTTATTTGCCATATTCATACATTACTGATACTAAATGGATTCATTTGCTTAAGGTTTATTTTCTAAATTAGATGTTAAGGTTTTGGAGACCTGGAATAACTTTGTACTTTTTCAGGTTTTTTTTTCTTTGTCCTTTGCTTAGATCAATAATGCTCATATTTGATTTTGAGGATCTCTTTTTAATGTAAAAATTTCTCAGACTCCTCCCCCCCAACTAAACAGACATAATAGTATTGACATTTTTTAGAGGTCATGAATGTAAAAAGCATAAAGACCATATTAAGTAATGCTTTTGAATCATTTGAATTGTTTGAATGACAATAGCCTCTACATATTTAAAAATTATATATATACACATATACATAAACAAAATGATTATGGTGATGATAATAAAGATAGCTAATATTTTAGAGCCTTCCCATATGCTAGTAATTTTTTCCACTCATTCTCTTATTTAATCCAAAAATCCCTCCAACATGTTCAGTAGACCTGTTTCACATGGGCTCTACCACTTGGAGCTGTCAGAATTTTGGTGATTTATTTAAACTTTCGTTTCTAAAATGGAACAAATGCAGGATCAATCTCTTCGGGATAGTTGAGAGAATTAAGAAAATCACAACAGATAAAATGCTTAGCTTGCGCCTTCTTCAAAATAAATATTACTTGAAAAAAAAATTCCTGCAAGGGTGGCAATATTAGGATGCCTTCCCTTTCATTTTGTAGGTGGGACAATTGAGACAGAAAAGTTAAGAAACTTGACCAAGATTTAGAGCTATGGAATGGTGGAATTAGAACAGGGCCTGGAGCACTCTGTGCTTTGGATTCCCACAGCACTTTGTTTTCTTACAAAACAGAATTTATTTACATCACATTCTATTTCTCCATCGTTCACTAAAATGTCAGCCCTTCAAGGGCAGGGACTGGTTTTGTTACCTGAGTAATTACCAACGTTATATATCACCGTGTCAAAGATCATTGCGGTAAGACTGAATCTGATGATAGTTTCAGGAAGAGTTTTATTTACCTGAGTTATGTATTGAGATAGGATTCTTTTACTTGGTTTTTTTGAACAATATCTGTTGATGATTGAGAACAATTTGTTGTTGGAACCTGAACGTCCTTTATTCACTCTACTCTTATTTTTCTTAAAACAAACACATCTCACAAACTGCCTAAAAATAGAATGCCCTACATTCAAGTAAAATTGAAGATGTTTTAACTTTTCAGGGAGACACACTAAAGGCCTTAAAGTCATTATCACTTTTTTCCCCCAGTGCTTTAGGAGTGTTAACAAAGAAACAGCAGGCCCCAAATGGAGTCATGTGTGCTAAACCTCATGTCAGCCAACTAAGGCTTAATACCTAACCTAACTGCAGTTTCAACACCCCGGTAATATAACCTTTAACTAGTCACCCTGGACTTACTTGGTTATCAGTAGGTCAGTAATCCATCTGTCAGGGCTTTCCTTTCTACTTAGCAAGGCAACTTTGCCAGAAACAACGCATTCTTTGCTAATTATTTCCTTTCTCCACCCCCTTCCTGACTTTGAAAACATTGCCCTTTCTACAGCTCCAAGGATCTCCTTTCTACTTGTTGGTTGGAATGCTGCTCAATTCATGAATTGTCAAATAAAGCCAATTAGATCTTAGAATTCACTCACTTGAAATTTTTTTTTTTTTTAACTGAGAACCTGTCAATTTACCATCCTTGATAGGTAAGATGGTAAATCTTACTTATCTGCTGAGATGGGAGCATAAATCAAAACATAATTCAGAGACTAGTTTTAAAAGAAAATTTCCCTATACTAAATTTTTATTAAAATCGTCTGGTTCTCCCAAGGGAAAAGTAGGACATTAAATCCAAAGTGGTGGTGAACATTTTATTAACATTTAGGATTCTCCCACTGACTACCTATATGGTTAATTGGTTTAGCCAATTAACTTCCCATGATTAATCTCCACCGTGTAAAATCTGGACTAGATCGTAAAAACCCTTCTAGTTCCATCTCTTCCTAATTCCTGATGCGGGTGGGCAAGAACCAGAGGAGCGACTTAGGTCTTCCCGCCGCCCCCAAACACCCCCGCAAGGTCTGGAGCTGACAGCCGCCCACCAAACCAGAATGATTCTCCTCAGTTTTTCTAGCTGAAGAGGAGGCTTAAGGTACTTTCGCACAGGCCCAGAGCCACCAGCTCACAGAGAAGTGCCGCGATGTTCACGGCACGCCGGGATTTGCGGTTAACCATCTCCTGACCGACGAACGGACTATTATAAACCAGGGTCGAATTGGCATTCTGGGATATGTAGTCTCCGGTTGTTCGTTTGTGTAAGCGGCTCCAGGCAGAAGGGCCCGAAGTGACACCACAGACTCCGGCGGTCACATGACTCCAGTCTAGAGCGTTGATCGCACTGCGGCTCCCGCCCCGGCGAGTTCTCGCCCCCGCGCGGCCGTTGCCGAGGAGACGGCGCAGTCTCACGCCGCGTTGCCCCCTCTGCAGTCCCCCCGCCCTCTTCTCCCACCACAATGAGATCCTAAGATGGCGGTGGCTGCGGCGGTTGGCGCCGAGTAGCTAAGGTAGAGAAGGCGGCCATTGGGCCCTAGGCAGCCAGGGAACTTGTGGGCTCTCCCAGCTGCAGTCTCTAAGGACCGCTGCCGGTGGCGGATCGTAGGGCCTGACCGCTACTCCACCCTTGGCAGGAGCAGCTGCTTCGTTTACAGGTAATGCTGCGCGTCCCCAGCTCTTGGCAACCGAGGGCAGCGCGGCGCCGGGGCGGGAGAGCAACGGCTTTGGGACACTTGACCCTATCGGGCCTGGCTTCGGGCCCACGCCTCTCCGTGGGCTTCTGGATCTTCTTGTTGCCAGCTTCAGGTCCTCTAGGCAGACAGTCCGCCCCTTACTTCGGGCAGAAGGACGCAGTCTCCGGGTGAGCATTTAGGGGCGCGTTAGCGACTGCAGAACCCCCTTGTTGCCCCCCCCCTATTTTCTGGCCCCGAGGAGGAGGCCGCCCTGCGTTTCGGGCGCTCCAGGGGAATGCCCCTTGCAACTGGAGGGAGTGGAGCGGGGGCTGTGGTTTGGTTGCCAGGGATGGGGCTCTAGTTCTTCATAGCACGGGGCCTTAGTGGCCTTAGGGTACGTGACTGCGCCCGCTCCCACCCCCTCTCAAATTCCATTCTGTGGGGCTCTCGGTGTCCAGAATTTTAGGTGGAGAAGGCCGGGTGAGGAGCGACGCGACTTTTGCGTTGGACTCTGAGCAGCGGATTTTTGCTGTCTCGGGTATTCTTAGAGCTGAAAGGCCGGGGTGGGGGGAGGTGGTGGCGGGGAGGGGGCGTTCCTGACTTTGGAGAAGAGGTGGTTTATTACTTGGGAGAGGAATGATAATTTAACAGCGTTTTTCTCTCCCGCCTCCCATTGCTCCGCTTCTCCGTGTCCTACTGTAGTCCAGTAAGAAAGGGCCTAAAATGGGGGAAACTAAATGCCAAGTGGGATTAGGGAAACATTGCTTGCCTTGCAGAAACTGGTGTTTGGGGATTGGATGGTAGGCCTTGTTAGGGAGGCGGGTCATCCAAACTTTTCATCCTGCGGCCCATTCCTGAGGATCTCGCCTTGTCCGATTTTTTTTCCCCCTTTTTTGACCGGTTTGAGATTTGCGTTCTGTGCCGTTTGAGGGAGGGATCGTATTTTGGCGCTAGAAGAACTGGGCTTTCTGGGCGCCCCTATCACCCCCGCCCCATAACTGCTTTCCAGACTCCGCCTCCTGGTATTCTCTGGTTACTGGAGTAGGTGTTGTAGAGCTTCGGGTGCACCTGCTCTTTTCTTTGCCTCTTACCTTCTTGGTGCGAGTTGGAAACCATTATAATACTGAGTTTTTGAACTGAAGGTAAACCTTGTGTGTATATAGTGACAATTAGCTAGCTTTCAAGTAAAGAAATCTTTTTTTTTCATCATTGAATATACAAAGTTTTTGAATAGTTTGAGTGGCAGAAAGTTAATGACAGTATGGGGAGTAAACTTCAGAATGAATCTTTACCTGGTAATTGGGGTTAACGATTCTTATTACCTACCAAAGTAGCTATATTAACCGATCACGTTGTTTGGTAGAATCTTACAAGTTTGAAGGATTTAAACATTTAAGTATATCACATTGTTTTCCAAAAGGATTAAAGTAACCAGTCTAAAATATTGGTAAGTTGGATATTTCCTTTTTTGTTCATTTTTCTAAACATTTTAGGTCATGTGTATATATATGTATATAGTATTTGTTATTCTATACTTCATAGTGTAAGTAAAGAATTCATTGAAGTGTTTTTGTTGTTTTTAATCACAAGCAGGCAACAGCTTTGAAGTGTGAAGCAGGAAAGGAGCCGTTTCTGAGCTGTAAAACTAGTTTTTAAACAGGTAATTTGCCATCATTATATGTTATTGCTGTTTTGGTTTTTTTTTTTTTTTTTAAAGATTTTATTTATTTATCTGAGAGGGAGCAACAGAGTACAAGCAGGGGAAGCGGCAGGCAGAGGGAGAGGGAGAAGCAGTCTCCCTACCAAGCAAGAGCCGTATGTGGGGCTTGATCCCAGGACCCTGAGATCATGGGCTGAGCTGAAGGCAGATGCTTAACCAACTGAGCCATCCAGGCACCCCTGTGTTATTGTTCTTCATATTGTAGTTGGAAGACTTTTTAATGGAGACTGCTATTAACATATCAGTGCGTGGTTGAGGGCCCACTCTAGTAAACAGACCTTCTGGGTTTGCTGCCCTGTATGCCTTGCTTTTTGGCATGCCACTTTGTTCTGCTTTCATACTTTTGCTAGAAAAGAGGCATGTCATTCCTAATTATTAAATACCAAATAATTTAAACAATGCCTTTTGAAATGTCTTTTTCTTCACAGGATTTCTTCAGCCCATTTGAGTTTGAATTTGTCCTGTAACAGCTATTGGATTTGCCTCTCCAAATCCATTTAATCTTAAGTCATTTTCTGCAACTTTTCTGTTAATTGATTTTTCAAAATTTTTATGCACAGATTTCTCTACTTTTTGAGCTTATTGCCTACACTGTTGACTGAGTTGTGCTTTTTTTCTTTTAGGTGCCTAACGGTAAACATTAGTTTATATCCATAGTGCATTGTCAAATCTGACCAGCAAAAGAAAAGTCAATGAAAGTTTATTGAGGGAAAGTTAAATAATTATTTGCTAAGAACAGTTTAGAAATTGAATGACTAAAGGATGAGGATCAGAAGAAATTTTTGTTAAAAGGCATTTTAGAAGTCAGTTTTTTTTAAAGAAAAGTATCAGAGTCTGAATTTAATTCTGCTGTTAAAATTTTAAGACAACCCATTTCAGTGGGTTGCTTGCTTTCCAGGAAAGCAGATAAGTCCTTAGTTCCCATATGATCTAAGCCAACTATCATGAGAAAATTGGCAGTTGATTTATGTCTTTATTATACTTTAAAGTATTTTTTTAATTGGAAGAATAATAGGACAAGAAAAATCGAACTCAGGGAAGGTCAAATGTGAGTGTGTATTAGAGTTCTTAACACTAGAGTGATATAGCAGGCATTTAGTAAAATAAAAAGAATTATAAAACCAGTTATAAAGTAATTTTTAAACGTGAGGGAGGATAGATGAGAGGGAATAAAGATATAGGGAAATTCTTTTAACTCACTTTAGAAGATCTTGATTTTCTCATTAAAGAATTTGGCCAATTGTAAAGGAGACAAGTGTACTTGACACTTGGGAAAAATAGAAAGCATTTGGAATAACTGCACTAGGGAATTTATTTGGAAGCCAGCAAAGTACATAGTAATACATTCATCTTACAAATTTAATTGAGTACCTACAGTGGGTGACTTAATGACCGTAAAGTACTAGAGATAGGGCAGTGAGCAAAACAGACAAGGTGTCTTATCTCATGGAGTAAACCTATGTTTTGAAAGTGTATGTTTGTGTGTGTACAGTATAATATACCTTAGTAGTGAACATAGCCAATCACATTTTATAATTATTTCTCTATCCTTTGACAGTTTGTGAATAGATGCAAAGAGAGCAGGTAGTGGGGTTTATCCAGAATTGAATTGGTAGAATGGGCAAATAGAGGAGGAAGTCAAGGATGCTTGCAAGGGATTTTTGGAATGACTTACTTGGGTTTGTGTTTGGGGTTGAGTAAGGAAGCAAGGGATTAATGGGTTCCTGGGAAGAAGGGACTGAAGTGTGCAGCAGAGTCAAGAGCAGGTTTAGTTGGAATGACCAAGTGAGAGAATTAGAAGGCAAGGACTTATGATCAGAAGAAGGGATTTCAAAACTTCAGGATCTTGAACAAATTACCAGTCCAGAGTGAAATGTATTGGAATAGGGAAGATAAGAGGGTGTTGGATCTCAATTCACGGTCTTAGAAAAATTAGGAAAGTAGGGAATGATGTGGAGGGTGAAACCATGAGTAATAACTATTACTTGGTAATAACTATTACAAAGAAAAGTACAAGACTTGGCTTGGGGAGGATGGTAGGAAGTGGTGCCCATGGTATGGAGAGTGATATTTTTGATGACAAATTTGTTCAGAAGAGGAAGGTTAAGCATTAGTTAAATAAGAATGGTCTGTAAATGTGATCCTTTCCTCATGAATCTGGGGCATTAGGAAGAATAGTGCCCCTTTTGGAAAGGATTGCTAAGGAAATAGTGCTCTAATAGGGATTTCGGATGTTATTGAACTTGAAGAAGTAGGAGGATATATAGGAGGTTTGTAATGATCCAGTGGAAGGGAACGATAGGAAGAGATGGTAACAGTGAGTATGGGACTGGCAGCAAAGACTGAGATTCCAAGTTGCTGGTGGTGGTAGGGCCTACAGATTTATTTGGGTGTTATATGTAACCCATGACAAGAAAGCAATAGGTTTTGAATATAAATTGTAAGGAGTGCATCTTAGCGAGCAGAATTTAATTGACCTCAGTGTTCTCACTTCTGAGCAAGGGCATATTTTGTTGTTATGAAATGCTCTGCACAGAATAACTGTATCGTAAGATACACCTAATGCAATAGTTGGTACATAGGTGTAATAAAATTTTTGTTGATTCAGATAGAGTGTTATGTTTTGTTGCAGTCTTTTTATCCCCCTCCCACCAATGTCTTAACAGTTTTTGTTAGAACAGAGATAAATCTTAAGTTCTAAAAACTTTTGAAATTTTTAGAAAGTCTCAAATTGAAAGCACTATGGGAAAAATCCTTTGTGAATTTTTTCTTTTCTTTTTTTTTTTAGGTACTTGACTATCTTAAGTACAGAGAAGAAATTGAGAAGTTCCTCAAATGAAACTGACTAAATAACACATAAAACCAGATACTTATGCATTTTCTTCCCAGTTTCCATTAGAAGTGCTTAGTACATTTGAACAGTGTATGAAGACTTTCAAAACAGTGTACCAGGTATTTTTATAATTAGTAAGAGAAATGCTGTAAACAATGCAGCCTTTAGAAAATTTGTACAGATATATAAAGTACCACCTTTGGTTATTTTGTGACCCTAAGTAAATACTTAGAAAAAAAAACTGTACTTCCTACATTATTTTATTAGGTTGAGTATTTCTAAAACCTTCATTTACAGTTGTCAAGATGGTATTTCCAGGGATGGTTAGGAGTAATTTAATGCCATTTCAGAGATAATATCTGAATTTAAAGATTTTAGAAAAATAGTGTTTTTTCTTAACTTAATTTTTCTTTATATTTTTATTTCAAAGATTAACCTTGCGTCAGTCATAGGTATTTCTGTGACAATACTATAATTTTATATACATACAAATACTTCTCTATAGTAAGAATCCTATGACAGGATTTTCTTCAAAAAGATCAGTCACAGAATGTTTATAAATTGCTGTAGTACTTTTGCATTTTGTATCTTTGCAAGGTAAGGGAGCCAGATAGGGCTGTCGAAAATAGCTATATGAAACTTTTAATTAGTTTCAACTTAGTTTAGTAGGTCACAGAAGTGCTTGTTTAAAGTAGAAGAATTTTACTGTTATCCCTGTTATTCCCATACAGTCATCCATGACTTGTGCTGTTTGTTTTCAGTGGCTTCAGCTTTTCCATTTTATTGTCTTTCTATTAAACCTGCCTGGCAAAATCTCCCACCTTGGATGGATTCAGTGGAATATTCAAAAGGACGGATGAGCACTGCTGAGCAAAAAAATCCACATTGCAGATTACTGATATCCGTGAATGTTTTCTAGCTCTCACCTGAATCCTCAGTGCTGCCCACTCCTTTACTCCTCTCATCTCTCAGACACTGCTGTCTCACTCTCACATTTTAGGATCAGTTCTTTCTACTTCATATCACTTACAGACTCCCTCAGCCTCCTATGAATAGATCTCATTAGCCTCCATCTACTTCCAACCTCCTTCCTTTCCCTTTGTTCAAAGAAAGAGGTGTTCCTCTACCTAAACCTAGTCATTTTTCTTAACACCCTGGGTCCCAGTTGCTACCGCTTCTTCAGAGACCATACACCTTCAGCATCTTCCTCTACTAGCTCTTGGCCAAAAAATTTTAAACATGCTTTTAACAAAACTTAACCCATGCCTATCTCTGTCTGCTTCCCTTCATAGACAATTCCTAGAAAAAATTACCTAATGACTTCTTTTATTTTTGCCTCTTCCTATCAATAAAAGCATTCCAGTTATGGGATTGGTCCTCCCCACCCTGCTGTAATTGCTAGTACCAAGGTCATCAGTAACCTCCTTGTTGCTAAATCCAAGCGGACACTTCTCAGTACTCTTTTTATGTGACAGAATAACATCTGGCATTCTTACTGATATCCTTCTCCTTTATACACTTGCACCTTTTCTAGCGTACTCTTGTGGTTTCTCTCCTGTCTTTCTAACTTCTTCAGTGTTCTTTTCCTGTCTCTTTAAATATCTGAGTCCCTTCAGGCTCAGTCTTGATCTCTTCCTCTTGTCCCGGTGCCTTCCATGCCATTTCGAGTACTTTTCTGAGCAGATGATTTGCAAATCTCTCTGCAGCCTAGATTTCACCTCAAACCCAGCATTGCTAAAACTGAATTAATCATTTCTCAACAAAAATCTGTCCTTTTCCAGTCACTGTGAATGTATCACCATACATCCAGTTGTTCAAGCTCGAAACGTAGGACTCATCCTTGAACAGCTTTCTCACTGCCCCATCTTTCATCTTCCATGTCATAATAGTTAGTCACCAAGCCCTATTGATTTCGCTATTGGAAGCCTACTTGAATTGGTCTTCTTGTATGCATACCTAGTATTTTATTATTAGAATTCTTTTCATATAATTGTTTAAAATAATGATAAAAATTATATGAATAATAACAATGTATCTACAAAACAAAATTTAGAAGGCAGGAACCTATTTCTAATGATGACTTGGAGGTGGGTAAAGAGGAAAGAAGAAGAGGAAAATACTTGCTTTTATTTCCTACATTTTATAGGGGGAGATTTTAACCAACTCTTAGATAAATCAGCTGTTATGATGTTGAAAATTGATTTACATGGCATTATTTCTTAAGCTTCATAATAATACTTGTATAGGAGTGTGTCTTTTAAACACATTTAGTATCATTATTAAGTTATTAAATATTTCTACCCTCACATGGGTGTTTATCATCACAATATAACTATAGACAAAGTTGTTTATTTTGTAAATTCAGTAGACTTTATGTAGTAAGTGGTCTTTAAAAAGATTTTTTAAAATTTGCCAATTTTTCCCAAACTAATTTTAATATTTAGTTTTGATTTGTTTAAAAAATTTACTTTAATAGTGTTCAAAGTCATATAGCCTATAAATAGGTTCTTAGGAGAACCTATTTCATTTTATGGGGACTGAATTAGCTCTTCATTTTAGGGGGAGTTTATCATAATATAAAAATAAAATATAAAATGTTATCTCTCCAAATATATTTTTAATTTATCTCTAAGTAAATTTTATTACTCTGCTAATAGAAATAATAGCATACACTATTATAGGAAAAAAAATCGGTATGTAAGAGTTTTCACTTGAATACCTTAATAAGTTTCCATTCTAATTTATGTATTACGGTTAGCTTCTAGTACTTTTGAAGATGGTGTTGCCTCTACTGCATATGTAGTTTTTGGAGTGCCCGTTATTTAATATTATAAATTATATTGGTACATCTAGGAAATAGCACGTGCTAAATGATTCATCTGAATGTCATTTCAGCTCATTGGACATACCTCTCTATGAGTATCAGTTATTTTCTAAAGTTCTAAAATATATTTCTAGTGTAAAAAAAAACAGTGCACAGTATTGCTAAAAGTATATGAGAAGACAGGAAAAATTATCACATTCCTACCTCCACAACCAACAGTTGCTTTCATGTGAGCACTTTAGTATATATTCTTAGTTATAGTTATTTCTAATCTGTATGCAGTTTTGCATATTGCCTTTTTCCTCTTTTATACTCTATGATATTATAAACACAGGCAGTATCATTCAGCCCTTATAATTATATATGTTTTGAAGGGTACTGTTTCCTAATAGCATCCAGCTTATGGTTTAACATTCAGTTTTCAATTTATCACAATTATAGCATAATAAACTGTTTTCTGCATTATAGTTTCCTCTCCCTTATTTAAGTTTATTTTCTTACATTAGCTCTGGAGAGGTAGAATTACTGGGTCAAAACTCAGTTTTAGTTCTTGATACAGTATTGCCAAAATGCTTTCTAGAAGGCTATGCAAGTTTAGCTCTCAAGATAGTGACTGAGAATTCCAGTTTCCTTTTGCTGTCATCAGGATTAGGAAATACAGCAAATTTAATAGTCCCTCATTTTGGGGCGCCTGGGTGGCTCAGTGGGTTAAAGCCTCTGCCTTCGGCTCAGGTCATGATCTCAGGGTCCTGGGATCAAGCCCCGCATTGGGCTCTCTGCTCAGCGGGGAGCCTGCTTCCCCCCCTCTCTCTACCTGCCTCTCTGCCTACTTGTCTCTGACTGTCAAATAAATAAATAAAATCTTAAAAAAAAAATAGTCCCTCATTTTAATTTGCAGCTGAACTTTATTGTTAATATTTTTATCATTTTATGTTTACTGACTTCTTAAGTTACCTGTTTATACTGACTTATTGTTTTGTTTTTAGTGTTTCTATTTTTCTTGTTTTTCCCCATAAATTCTTTATAAAGATATTCACTCTATACTTCGTATTTCTTTCAGATTTTCCCTCTGGTTTGTCATTTACTATTCTCTATAAACTTGGGATTTTATTTTATGTGAATACGATCTGTTATACTTTTTTATTTCTGCATTCCATATTTGTAGGATCTTTATTTTTAGAGCTCATCCTGTTTTCTCGCTTTTCTGTCTGTTTGATTTTTTTTTTTTTTTAATCTTCCCAATCTATTTTTAATCTACTTACTATCTTGGTGTTATGGTATAAGATGGCGTTTTTCAGTTGGGAGAGAATTAAGCTCTAAGGCATCTATTGTTTGCTGTGAATAAATTCCTCTTCTGTGTCTGGAATGGTACTGGGTATGTACCATCCTTGGGAGAATTGAAACAATTATTACTAAGATGACTTTTCTGTGTTCTGTATTTGAGGTGAAGAATTCTAGTTGAGAAATGCTATTAAATCCCTAAATAATGTTTTTCAAAATTGTTAGCAAATTGTCCCATGAAGTGAATAATCCAACATCATCCTCTATCATGTTATTTTTATGAGGATTAAATGATAGGATGTTTATAAAATGTTTAGCATGGTGCCAGTATATAGTAAACAAAATAGTTGTTAGCTGTGATTAATTTTCTTCGTTATATTTTTCTAATTGGGTATATTTTAGGATTTTGCATGGGGTATTTGGCTAATATTAATTTAGTCATATAGGTACTCAGTATGAATGAATATCTCTTGGGACTAGTTTTCTACTCTCCCAACCTCTATTGCTACTTTTGCTTTATTTTTCATATATTTAAATTTTTTGTAATGACTTGTTTTGTCAGATTCTAAGAAGAATTCCACTGGGAATTCATTAAGTCTATATTTAGAAAAAAATGGTGTGTTTATAAAATTTGTCTTCCCATCAAGGAAGATAGTTTGTTTTTCTACATTGTAAATTTTCTCTTACATTGTTTTATAGTTTACTGGTGCTTCGTAACTTAGGGCAAAATTTACGTTATTCCTAGGTGTTTTCTTTTTTTCGTCACTATTACAAGGGCATCATTTTTCTCCAGTATATTTTCTGTGTGGTTGTTGGTGATATTTTGAAGTTCTGTATGTTTTTTAACATACAGTTCTTTCGACTCCTTAGAAAATTATTAAATATGTGCTCATTGAAAAAAAA
>RCUC01156799.1:0-39711 GCA_003697995.1 Taxidea taxus jeffersonii
AAGATGACATATCTACTGAGATCAAGAGAAAAGGCTCCGAAGTTCTCATGTTCTCCATGCATCTGTCTTCTAGATTCACCTTTCAGCAAATGCTTATTGGATATCTACAACCATGCCAAGTGCTGTGCTGGACACAAAGATAAATAAGGAAATTGGTGTACATTAGTGGAAAAACCTAAAATAATTTATGTAGCATGCTTAGCTCATCGCCTGGCACAGAATAAGTCCTCAGTAAGTGTTAGCTACTACAGCAATGACAGCACCACTGAAGACCCTTCTACATAGAAAACACTCTAAGAAGGCTGTGCTTTCATTTTCCACAATGTACTGTGCTATCAGTCTCACTTTTAATAGCAACAGGCTTTCTTCCTGCCAGGCAAACGGGGCCAGACAAGTGTACAAAAACATACAATACAATGAGTAACATGATTAGAATGGCAAAAACAAAGTATTATGGTCGCTCAAAATAGGCTGTGGAAATGAGGAAAGATTACCTTCTTGTGGGAGTTAATATTTGATCTGGGTTTTGAAAGATGGGAAGTGGTTCAGTATGACAGCTTAGCTAGATTAAGGATTACATAAAGGGAGTGGTCGCGCAATATATTGGCTAATCTTAAATGCCAGGCTAAGAGCTTGTTTTAGATTTTACTCACCAAAGGAGAGGGAGTCAGTAAAAGCATTTGAACAGGGAGTAAAATATACATATACATGTCTACTTGCATGCATGCGTGTGTGTGTGTGTGTGTGTGTGTGTGTGTGTGTAAAAGTGCAACACTACACTACTCCAAAATACTTTTGTCCTTTATATGGTCTGTAATTTATATTCTAGGAAATAATACAAGGGTCTGGCTGTAGGGGACAAGCTAGAAGAGCTGGAGGTGCATAGAAGGCTCTCTGAGGTCAGGAATTGCTGCCTAGTCTATGGTAGGCTGGGTGACAACCTGGACCCAGGATCTCCTGGAGCAGATTTCACCTCAGGAGACCTATGGATACACTTGGAGCAGGACAGATAAAACCTCTGTAGCCCGCCTGTCCAGGTCCCAGGAGAGATGCCTGATTTGTCCTGGAGCACTTGCACAGGAAGGACTGTGGTAGAGGATTAAACTTTACTAGATGCTCCACAAGTTGGGAGAGAGCTCCTGCTTAGATCTGGAGGGATAGGAAAGACAGAAACATTTCCAGTCTTCATCTTAAGATTCAGACAATTCTTTGTGTACTGTTTGGTATATTAGTTTTCTAGGACTACTGTGACAAACCACAGAAACTTATTCTCTCAATGTTCTGGAGGCTGGAAGTCCAAAATTAAGGTGTTGGCAGAACCATGCTCTCTTTGAAGGCTTGGGGAAAAGAATCCTTCCTATCTTTTTCTAACTTCTGGTGACTGCTGGCAATCCTTCATGTTCTTTGGCTTGTAGATGCATCACTCCAATCTTTGCCTCTGCCTTTACCTGGCTTTCTCTCCTGTGTATGTCCATGTCCAAATATCCCTCTTCTTATATGGATACCAGTTACCGGTCATTAGATGAAAGCCCACACCAATCCAGTGTGACTTCATCCTAAATTGATTATACCTGCAAGGACCCTATTTCCAAGTAAATTCAAGTTCACAGGTTCCAGAGATTGGGACTTCAACATATCATTTTGGGGAACACAATTCAATCCATAGTAGTTGGCTAGTAGATTTACTGAAGAGAGTATAGAGTGTCTCCTACCAACTTAACAGTGGCTTCTGATCCAGTGACCTGATATCTTAACTGAGGACTTACAGAGCCATAAGTGTTCAGGATTCTGGGAGGTAGGGACACAAAATTCCATAAGTGCCTGGAAAAAAACAGCCTCCAACCTCCCAGCACTTCTGATATCCCCACAACAAACTGTCCCAGAGTCAGGTCTCAAGAGGGAAAGAAGCTATAATTAGAAGAGAGATCCGCCTGAAGTGATGAAATTTAAGACAACCCTATCCTGTTTTATAGCTTTCTTTACCCCAATCCCCACCTACACCCCAGGAGGTACACTCCCTGGCCACCTCTCATAGCTCACACTCAGCTGGACAGTTTTCAAAAGCTTATGAAAGGACACAGATATGAGGGCTCAGGAGACCTCATGGTGCTCACCTGCAAAAGGGGATGTGGTTAGGCTATCTGTCCTGAGATAGCCCAAAGAAATGCACCAGTAAGGAATTTTAGGACCATTACTGACCTGTGCATAGATAGAAATGTTGGTCAATTTCTACTTTACACTTCTGTTTGACAAATTCTTAAAAAGAGTTTTGTTTGACAAAACTGCATTTTTCTCTAAACTAAAAAAAAAAAAGTCAAAAAAGTTTTATTATTGCTTTTTAATTGCCATCTCAGAATCAGAATCTCAACATGTTAGAGATTCAACACACAGGTGAGGGGATTACAGGAACAGATTTTATTTCTTTTAATTTTTTTAAAAAGATTTTATTTATTTATTTGACAGACAGAGATCACAAGTAGGCAAAGAGGCAGGTAGAGAGAGAGGGGGAAGCAGGCTCCCCGATGAGCAGAGAGCCCGATGCGGGACTTGATCCCATGACCCTGAGATCATGACCTGAGCCGAAGGCAGAGGCTTTAACCCACTGAGCCACCCAGGTGCCCCACAGGAACAGATTTTAACTCTATCCTTAGGAAGTGCTTGTATTTCCACTGACCCACAATGACTGCTAATGATAGCTGATGGGATTTATCACAATTGTAATAAATTCCTTGTTTAGTAACTTATAAAAATTGTTTCAAGTCTGCTCGCCTTCCTAAATGCTAATTTAGGGCTCTATCTGTTTTATTTGAATATTAGGGCTCTATCTGTTTTATTTGCTTCTATAACCCTAGTATGAAGGTCATTATATAGTAGGAGTTCAATAGATATTTGAGAAATGATTATAGGCCAAAGGGAAATGGAAATGAAGACCCAATAAATCATTCTGTAGTTATGGACTTGGTCATTACATGAACATGATCAGCCAGGATTACTGAGCTGGGAAATTACTGACTTTAAAGGTAGACAGGCATAGGGTTGACTTGATCTGTATCCCAGAGAAAACTAAGGAGCCAAATCCAGTGTCCAGCACCAACTTAGAACATATGTTGCTAAAAGCTTGCTTATATCTTGAATTCAAATTCAAACTTATTTTAAAAAGTGATCAAAAGAAATGAAATCTTACCATTTGCGACGACATGGATGGAACTAGAGCGTATTATGCTTAGCGAAATAAGTCAACTGGAGAAAGACAACTACCACATGATCTCCCTGATATGAGGAAGTGGAGATGCAACGGGGGTGGGAGTTAAGGTGGTAGGAAAAGTAAAAATGAAAGAAGATGGGATCGGGAGGGAGAAAAACCAAAAGAGACTCTTAATGTCATAAAACAAACTGAGGGGGGTGGGGGGAAGAGGGGTTGGGTGAGGGTGGTGGGGTTACATCATATGTTTAAATAAAGCTTAAATAAAGTAAAAAAAAAATTAAAAAAAAAGTGATAAAATCTATATTCCGTTGATTTTACAGAAATTTCTCAATTGATAAAGAAACTAATAACAAATATTACAAATTAATCCACTCTACTACAGTATATCATTTTAAAGTATTAGCACGATTTTGTATTTAGTTTTGTATTTTACCTATGCTTGTTAGTTCTCCCCTTAAATAGATTACTGTATCTTCTAGTTTAGGGTTGTACACCAATATGGACATACTAATTTTTCATAGCTTTACTCATTAAAATTAGTATTTGTGCTTTTACTGCACAATCCTCTTAGCTTTCCTGTATGTCTGAAAACTTTCATAACAATATTTTGAGAAAAATAAAGTTAGAAAAGAGGAATAGGTATGGGTCACTTATCGTCACTGAAAAGACAGCAGGTACTTACTTAAATGTTATATATTAATGAAATGAATCTTTAAACTCTTGTTTTCACATTTATCAGCATGCACTACTGCTTAATTGCTCTGCAAACCTTGCAAGTAATTTCTCAGAGTTTCTTCTGCAACACAAGAATATGTCACATGACCAAAGGTAATGGTTTGAGTCAGACAATTTCTTGGTATCATTTGGTATAATTTCCTGATTAATGTTAATAGAAGTGGAATATAAAACTCCAATGGCCTTAATCTATTAACAGTTATAAGCTCCCTCATGTGTGTGGGTGAACCACAGGAAATTGCTATTTTTATACTCAGAAATTGTCAAATATCAGAGGTTTCCTATGATCCAACATAATATGTACTGATCTAGATAATACAACTTCTACCAGATATTCCATTTAGTCAACATGTACTTACTTGGCACCTACTTTATGTCAGCAACAAGCGCCCTTGTATGTCAGAAACAAGGAGGAAAAGTCCCTGAATTAGAGGTGTATATAGTGCAGTTTCTTTCTCTCCAGCTTTATGATCTAATAGTGATGCTTATCATGTGTTATGGAAACACAGAGAACAGACCACTAACCCTGACTGTGCCACTGAAGAGGACTTCACCAAAGACATAATAGGAGTCTCTCAGAAAAAAGAAAGAGAGGTAAGGGCACTAAGGCACCAGTGTGAGCTGTCATGAAGGTATAAAAGGATATTTGTCCTGAGACAGGAGGTATAGATTGGGTCCTAGCATAAAGGTCATGCTAAGGAGTTTAAGATTTTGTCTTAGTTTATAATATCATTATCAGCTTTGATTTTGAAAAGGATTAATTTTAGATAGATAACTCTGGTGACAATGTGAATGATTCACTAAAATTGGGAGAAGCTGGTCTCCAGGTGACAAAATAGGAGGCTGCTGCAAATGAATGAGAGCATGAGGACAGAAGAGAGAGGCTGGATTCATAGAGATTTCTGGCAACAGAACTGATAAGATTTGGCAACAATATCAAATATAACTGTCATCAAATTTGAGAACTTTTAGGTCATTGTTTCTTCAAATCTTTCCTGCATTGTTTTCTATCTCCTTTCAGACTCCACTTATATTCATGTTAGACCTTCTGATATTGTCCTACAAGTGACAGTCTTTGTTCATTTTTATTTTAAATCTTTTCCCTCTTTGTTATTTAGATTGAACAATTGCTATTATGTATCTTCAAGTTGATTGATTCTTTTTGCCATCTTCAATTTGCTCTTAAACCCATCCAGTGAGTTTTTCTTTTTCCTTTTGGATATTATATTTTTTAGTTCTATAGTTTCCATTTGGTTCTTTGTTAGAATTTCTCTCTCTGTGTTGAAATTTCCTCTACTGACTTATTGTGATCATATTTTTTTTTTTTTACATTTCTAAATAGTTGTAACAGCTGCTTTAAAATCTTGTCTGTTAATTCCAATTTCTTGGAGCAATTCTCTACTGCTTATCTTTGTTCTTTAGTATGGGTATCACTTTCTGTTTTCCTCATATTTGGTCATTTTGTTTTGCAACCTGAATCCTGTACAGAATACATTACATTTCTCTGGAGATTACTGATGTTTTATTAGTTTTCACAACAAGATACCTTGGCAAACATAAACTCCAAATTCTGTTTGCCCCAAGGTGGTCAGCAGCTGAACTCTCTGTTCAATCCCTTCAGTCTTAGGTGGCTGTTCCCTACCATACATGCACACGTCATAAGTCAACCAGATATTTGGACAGAGTTAACATGCAGAATCTGGGACTCTCCTTCTGTGTCTCTCTCTTTTCTGGAATTTTCACCCTCACTCTCCAGTCATTATGGTAACCCTAAATACAGTGCTGATTGGAGCTGCCCTCAAGTGACAAGTATTAACTATGGGAAGCTCACTGGGCACTATTCTATTTCCAAGTACCAATGCTTCTCCAGTTTCTGCCCACCTTTGTTTGTCCTCCAGTAGCTTCAGATAGTTGATTATATATATACATATATATATATATATATATATACATACATACATACATACACACATACACACACAAACACAACATGTGTATATGCATCTGTGTGTGTATAAAATTATGTGTATATTGTGTGTATGTGTGTGTAATTGTTATCAATGGAATGTTGATCTGATCTGAGCTACTCTGCCACTACCAAGAGAACCCCTACCTAATATTAGATTAGATATATTCTCTGTTTAGAAAGTAACCAGGGGAAAAAATAAGTAAGTAATAAAGTCCTTAAATGAAAAGTGAAATATATCAAGAAAAAACAAATAACCCTAAGAAAAGTAAGCAAAAGAATGAGCAAGTATATCACAGAGGGGGAAGACAAATGGTTAATAAACATATAAAAAATGAACAACTCTAGCAATAGTCAAGTAACCTCAAATTGAAATAACAATATTATACCTATTTTTTAACAAAAACTAAGACAACTAACAACCAAGATATGGATCAATGGGAATTTCTATACAATGCTTACAGAAAGATAAAAATTGTACAGTGGAAAATAACGATACTGTTTTGGAAAGTTGATCATTTGCTATTCCATTCCAAAATATACACAACCTAGAAAATCTCTATGTGCATCAGGAGTACTAGAATGTTCAGGGACGCATGTTTCATAATAATATAAAATAAATCATGGAAATCAAATATCCACTTACAAAACAGTGGATAAATTTCGTACATTTTCAAAGTTAATATTCCACAATTATGAAAAGAATGACCTACCACTAGACAGTAATATGTATTATCTTAGAAACAGTATCAAGTAGAAAAAGACTAGATACATACATTATGAAACTATTTTTTTAAAGCTCAAAAAACAAGGAACTAAATAGTATCTTATTTCAATTCATATGTCTACATAGTAAAATTTTTTTTTACAGATATTATTTATTTACTTGAGAGAGAGCAAGAGAGAGGAAGAGAAATGGCACACAGCAGGGGAGGAAGAAGCAGACTCCCCACTGAGCAGAAAGCCCAACATGGGGTTCCATCCCTGGACACTGAGATCATGACCTGAATCAAAGGCAGATGCTTAACCAACTGAGCCACCCAGGTGTCCCACTAAAACTTTTTTTTTTAAGAATGGATTAATGAAAAATTCAGCATCGAGGTCACCTCTTATCCATCTGAGATGGATAAGAATAAAAATGTATTGGTATTTTTCTAATTCTTAAGAAGGGGATGGGATGGGTTCACAGGCAGTCCTTTGAAAATATGCTTCATAAATTACTCATTTTTACATATAATCATTTGTATGCTTAAAGTAAAATATTAAAATGTAGAAGAGGCATGAAATGAATAGAACTTGGAAAAAGATGAATAAAAGCATAATACCAGGAAGGATATCTTGCTGTCATGCTTTTAACTGAGTAAACACTACTTGCCTAAATATATTTTTTGTAAATCCCAACTTTAATAACATTTAAATAATTAGGTACTTGGATGTCTTTTTGAAATAGCATATTTTTTGGAGTAATAAGACTTTTAAAAGTCATATTTTTGTCCAAAAAAATGACATTCTGAGTATTCATAACATAGTGGCTTGTATAAAACATTTTTTGATGGACTAATTTTTCTTTTAAAGATTTTATTTATTTGATAGAAAGAGAGAGAGAGAGCACAGGTAGGAGGAGCCGCAGGGAGAGGGAGTAGCAAACTCCCCACTGAGCAGGGAGCAGGACACGGGACTCCTCCCAGGACTCTGAGATCCTGACCTGAGCCAAAGGCAGATGCTTAACCAACTGAGCCACCCAGGCACCCCTTGATGAAATAATTTTGACTTCAATTTTAACATTCTGGCACTTGAAACTTAGTACTTAAGTTTATTATTTAAATAAGCCCTCCTCTTTGCTTTACAACTAGTTTAGAATGCATACTAAGCAACTATTTTTATTGAGACAGAAAATATTAAAATTCATCATTCCCAAATAAGGTTTCTGAGTTAAGTTCTCTCCTACACCAAAATCTTGTCTAAACTGATAATGTTTTGTTTTTTTTTTTTTGTCAAAATATGGGCCATTTTGAAAGAAATGCTTTCATAAGAAAACCATGTACCCTAAAAAGGTACCCTAAAATTCTGTGGTCTTCTGAACATCACATGTTGAAAGAAAGCTATTTGGGATCATATTGTAAGCTTCCCAAAAAGGCCAAGGAGTCTTTTTCTAGTGATGTTATAGGTTCATATTGAAAGCAGCTGGAAATAGTTAGGGAAATAGTCACAATTTAGAATGTAATTAGATTCTTAGTCATCAGGGTGAGGAACATACCAGACAACAATCAGTATGCCAGACTTTTTCAAACCAAGGACAGAAAGTGAATTGCAAATCTAGAAAAGATTTCCAGAAGGGAAAAACATTCTTGTTTCTTCTACTTACCAAGTATGTTTTAAGTTCTCTTGGGTTGGTTTTTCCAATCTGGTGATACTGGAACACTGAAAAATTTAAGTATAAGTGATTAGGAGCTGGGAAAAGTTGAGATCCTTCCTATTCAAGAGTAGTTTGCAGACCAAAAGGGATCTTGGTAGAAATTCAGAACCAAGTCTGGGGGCCACCCAGACTTACTGAGTCAAAATCTTCATTTCTACAAGACCCCCCACATGATTTATGTGCCCATTAAATTGAGGGACTCCCTGGTGTAGACTAAGTTTATTTAAAATAAAATTACATAAAAATCATACTTTTTTCTTCAGGTTATTATATTTCACAAAATGCTATGAATAATAAGGAAGACCTAAAGAGAGATGGTACACTTTGCTTTTCCTCTCTCTTCTAACTCAAACAAAAAATGATGATTATATCTCCTTTCCTGGATATTAATTTTTGTGAACTGGGAAAGTTAGAAAAGCAGGTGTTTCCCTTAGGATGAAGGACACACACAAGATCTTCAAGGGCAAATATTAAGCTAGAATTATTATTCTGTTAAAAATCCTTTCCTGTTGTGTTTTCTTTTAAGTTAAGAAAAGACCAAAACCACACCCAGTTATCCCAATAGACATTAACCTTTCAATGTATGAAGGCTGGGTTAAGGAGAATTGCAAGAAGCCAGCTAAGATGCTGCCATAAGAGTTTACAGATAACATGAAACTAAACATGTTTTACTTAGAAACCAGGCTTTTCCTAATTTCCAGCAAGTCCTGTCAGTTCTAGGTCCTCTGAACTATGGGTACCTGTGCTCCATTTCCTCTGAAAGCCTTATCCAAATCATCACAGTCTTTCAGCTGGGCCAGAGCCTTCTAACCAACAGGTAGGTCCCCCTCCCTCCCCTCTGGCCTCCCTCTAGCCCTTCTCAGATGGTAGTCAGGGGGGCCCTTTGTAAACACAAATCAGACCACCCCCTTCCTGGCTCAGGCCTTCCATAGCTCCTATGCAGTGATCCAATGGACACTGCATGGAAAGGCCCCTGCCTCCCTGAACACAGGTATCCTCCTGCTCCCCCATGGTATACCCACACCAGCCTCAAGTTCCCATTTCTGGCCCTTTCCTGCCTCTGGTCTCTGTACCTTCTCCTCTCATCTCACCCCAACACAAACACTCTGGCTCATTCTCATCTTTCAACTCAACGGTTACCTCTGCAGGGTAGCCTCTCCTGCCAGGCCACCTTATCTGAAATAGCAGCTTGCCCCTCATACCCTCTCATTCTATGGCTGTCACTGTTTCTCTTCTAGTATCCTACAGTGTAATCTGTAATCATCTTGTTGATTGGTTCTCCTGCTTGTTGCCTATCTCCTGAGCTAGACTCTGGTCCATGGAAACAGGGAGTGGTCTACCTTTCTCACTGCCCGATCCCAAGCTCCCAGGACAGTACCTGGCACATAGGAGTGCCTAGTAAACATGTAATGAATGAATCAATGAGTGAAATTAAAGAAATTAACATTATAAGGATATGATTCCTAGACAGTTATTAAACATATATTAAACATATATTGTTTAATATAACAAATAGTGATTGCTTTGTAACTTTATTCAAACAGAAAAAAAACCCTTAAATATATCCCAGTGATATTACTGAACTATAAATCATCATTAATATCACTTTCATGTTTTTTCATAATTCTAATCCATAGATACTGTGGCCACTAGACTAGGGAGAATATATTGGTCACCCAAGTCTAGCAGTCCAAATCACCTTTTATATTACAAGTATTTTCCTAAGAATCATATCCAATGTCACACTGATGATAGTCTCAGCTATCTGTCTGCCCAATCCATTTTCCCTTCTCCTTCCCTAATAGACCTTTATTGATTTGGGGACATAAACGTGCCCAGATAGTACTTCTCAGCCTACCTTTCAGTCAAGTGAATGCCATGAAACACAGTTCTGGCCAAAGAGACAGAAACTTCAATCTTCAGAGAAAGTTTTGCATTCTTTTTTTTATTATTATTTTTATAAACATATAATGTATTACTTGCACCAGGTGTACAGGTCTGGGAATCATCAGGCTTACACATTTCACAGCACTCACCAAAAGTTTTGCATTCTTGATAAAGATTCCACTAATTGCTCTGGGATGCTCCCTTCTATTACCAACTTGGAAGTTGAACGTGGTGGCTTGAGCTGCAGCAGCCCCCAGTTAACCATGAGGAAAATATGAAAAGAAGCACAGAGATCTTGCTTCAGATAGTCTCAAGACACTGAACCAAAACCAGCAACTGATGCTTACCTTCAGATTTCTTGGTGAGCAAATGTGACTTTGTTTAAGCCACTGTTTTCTGATATACTCTGCTACCTTAAAACCTGTAGTGAGTGTTTTCCTATACATGCTACTCTATTCATTCTCTCCATGAGAACCAGAACCATCTTTTAAGAACCAGTTCAAGCATCCTTCCCTCCACAAGCCTTCCACATCCCTCCAAGGCAGGGTCTGTCTCATTCTTCTGGGCCTCCCAGTGCAGTTACAACAGTGACTTGTGCTGCAACTGTCTTGTTATGTGCCTGTTCCCTGGGTCTGTGAGACACAGACCTGATATCTCATTCAGCTTTGCATCTTAATTAAACACCTAACATGCCACTGGTTACCACACCCCTGAAAATCATTCACCAGATAAAGGAATGAATGTCCTTCAGCCCATGGGTACTGTTTTGGAAACATTATATCTCACTGTATCTATGAATAATTCATTTTTAAGCACCTACTACGTGCAAGACTCTATACTGAGCATTAAGGATAAAGTGCTGGACAAAGGGGACAAAATTTTGTCCCTGTGTAGATATTCCTCCATTGAAAAAACTTAGACAAATTGAGTGCAAATCAATTAAAGGGTATTGCAGGATATCGACTCTGAGCAGTAGTAAGTCATGAAGGCAGAGATGATTATATACTCCAAGGCAGTAATGGAAAGCAAAAAGTATCATTTAGAAAATAAAAGAGAAGTCTAAGTCTGCCCCGTTAGAATGTTAAGAAGAAAATAAGCAATAATTCCTCTTCCACTATTTATGCTGGATCTAGTTACTACTAAGGAATAGAAGAGAAAAAACTAAGATGAACCAGAAATACTTCTACTTATACACTCAGATACATGTAAAGTGATGTGTTTTACATGATTGTTACATTATAACAGTCAAAATTTGGAAACAATCTAAATATTCCTCAACAGGGGATCCATTAAATAAAATATGGTAATTTCACACTACAGAATATTAGGTAGCCATTAAAAGACTGAGGAAGCCCTACAGCTACTGCTGTAGGAAAAAAAAAAAAAAAAACCTTCTGAGATAGATAATGAAAAAGAGAAGGGAAGCCTCAGAAAAAAAAACACAGCAAAAAAAAAAGAAAAAAAAGGAGGGGAAAAAACAGACAAAAAAAAAAAAAAAAAAAACCTGAATAGCACTGCATCTATGAAAGAAATTAAACTTGTAATTTCTTTCCCAAGGAAGAAATACCAGGCTCAGCTTTAATCCTTGATTCCTACAAAACTTTCAAGGAAAAAATAATACTGATATTACATAACATCTTCCAGAGAAAAAGAAACAAGGGAATATTTAGAATCTCATTTTATGTGGACAGCATGTTAATGTCAAAATCTGATAAGAATTTTACAAGAAATAAATACACCAAGAACAAGCCACTGTCTCCCATAAGCATGGTTGTAAAAATCATACACACAATGTAAACAAACTAAATCCTATGGTCCATAAAAAGAATTAAACACCACAACCAAGATTGGCTTGCCCCAGAAATGCACAGACAATTTAATATTTGAAAGCTACTAATAAAATTCAACATACTTGCAGGGAAAAAAAAAAAAAGAAAGAAAGAAAAACCCACATGGTCATCTCAAAAGGTCCAGAAAAAATCATTTGATAAAAGTCAGCATTTATTCTTGGCAGAAAAAATTCAACAAATTAGAAATATAAGGGAACTTCCTTAATCTGATAAAAGATAACTACAAGAACAAAACAAATCAAAATAGAAAAAATCCTATAGCAAACATAGTAATTCACAGTGAAATAGGAAAAGCCTAACCCATATCTCACCCTCATTGCCCTGAATATAATAAACTACAAAAATATTTGCCATTAAATTAATAAACCAAAACAGAGAGATCTGAGAAGTAACAACAGAGATGTTCTAACATAAATGGCTGGTATGTACAAGGTAATGACCAACTAAATAAGGTATTCCAAAAATGCCGGTTGCATTATTTTATTAAATACACTCTGGAATTATAATCATTCTGTTGAGGAATAACGGCAGTTCAATTTAAATTTGGCTCAGCAAATTAAATGCAAAATTTGAAACAGGGCAATAGCAAATCGGTCAATTTATTTCTTGTGTGTTCATATTTGTTTCCACCTTGTCTTGAAGACCTTCTACTCAGTTACATCTAAGAATTTAATTTTATAATTTTAGCTGCATGTTACTACTGACTTCTTGGTTTTCTTTGTAAGTTACTTTAAGTTAGTCGTGGAAGTAACCCCTGAAAAAATAAGTAAAAAACAAATAAAAGTTGGTTAAAGCAGAACTCAGTTTAAAAAGTCACTCTTTTTAAGGCCTCAAATTTTCTTATTGTGAGAAAGAAAATATATATCTAAATAACACCAAATCCTGAAAGATATTGTTCTTTGACATTTAAAAATAAAGTTATTGTTTTCTAATTTAAATTCAATTAGCCAACATATAGTATTTAATTAGTTTCTGATACAATGTTCAATGATTCATCAGTTGCATGTAATACCCTGTGCTCATCACATCACGTGCCTTCCTTAATGTCCATCACCCAGTTACTCCATCCATCCACCCAACTCCCCTCCAGCAACCTTTAGTTTGTTTCCTGGAGTCAAGAGTCCCTCATGGTCTGTCTCCCTCTCTTGATTTCTTCCCAGTTTTCCCTCCCTTCCCCTGTTGTCCTCTATACTATTTCTTATATTACACATATGAGTGATACCTTATGATAATTGCCTTTCTCTGATTGACTTATTTCATTCAAAGGCACTCAAAATTTAGATACTTGAATTATCAATAAGAATTCATTCAAGGCTTTACTTTGGTAGACATGATAGGAAAGAGCAGAAATTATCTGTGAACAAAAATTACTTTCTAAAGAAATATGATAGCTATTAACATGGTACATTATCTTTCTGTATTAAGTCTTTGGAGGTTCTAGGTTATTTAAAGTATGATGAACCTGGGGCACATGGGTAGCTCAGTTGGTTAGGCATCACCATTTGGCTTAGGTTATGATCCCAGGGTCCTGGGATTGAGCCCTGCATCGGGCTCTCTGCTCAGCAGGGAGTCTGCTTCTCCCTCTGCCTCTGCCTCTTCCCCAGCTTGTGCATGTATGCTCTCTCTCTTACTCCCTCTCTCTGTCAAATAAACAAAATCTTTAAAAAAAAAAAGTATTATGACCCTTTCCCTTCAAGTTAAACTTTGTAGTCCACATTAATAATAGATAAAGATGATAACATTGCATTCCAACATCAGATTCTAAATTTCAAAAAACAAAATTTTGTGCCCATTCAGCTTAAACCTTAAAATGTCTTTTTTTCCCCCAACATTAAGACAACTCCCAATGCATAATGTAACAACTATGCTAATGATATGAGTTCCTTTAGGGAAGGAGTTGTGTTAGTTAACTGGCATTGGTTAGGCACTCGACAAAGAGTTGTCAAACGAATGAATCAGGTTTCATTCATTTTATTCTAAAAGAGAAACACCAAAACATGATTGTTACAAAATAAAACTAGCTTAGGAAGGTAATAACTACCAGTAGAAAATATTTCCAAACTGTCTATTAAAAATAAGCAGAACATCTGATGATGGCATCAGGTTGAGAATTTGCCATGAACCAGTCACTTTGTATTTGTTATCTTATTTAATCCTTACCAAAGCTCTATGAGGAAAATATGACTGGTATACACAGTTCACAGATGGGGAAACCAAGGTTTAGAGTTACATAACTTGCCTGAGACACATAGCTACAAAATAGTAAAGCAAGTATTTGACCTCGAAGACTCTGTCTCTCAGATTTACTCTTTTAACCACTATGTGATCCCATCTTCAATTTTGTAAACCACTTTTCACTTACAGTATGTAGTCTTTGAAAGCCAATAAGGAAAAAAAAGAAAGCGCTAGGCAGACTCTTACTTCCTAAAAGGAGATATGAAACATAATGAAATTGCTTATAATGGCACATATTGGAGCCAAGATGGTGGTTTTTAATAAAACTGAGAACGGCTGGATTGCTTTCCCACAGAAATTGTGGAAACACAGATGCTGCCCAACTTTAAAAATGTAAAATAGTTCATGTTTTTGATCTCTGGACCAAAGGAAAAACTACAAATTCCACTGTTTGGAACATTTCATGGAAGAGTTTTAAAGGAAATCATTATTATAATCATGGTACCCACCAGCACTACGAGAGTCCAAGCTCTGTCAACATTTTCTTTATAAATTTGCTATTAGGACTTTCTAACTCATCCAGTATTATGCAGTGAGAGCTTAAAAATCTGAAATGTAAGATCTTAAATGGTGAGTGATATTCTTCCAAGAATTAAGGAGGAAAATGGATATCATGTGATACAGACACAATAGAAAAATGTCTGGCTTATGTAGCATTTTAACAGGTATTAGCTGTCTTTCACTTTGTTTTTCTTGCTTTGGAAGAAGGTTTAGGAAAGGGGGTAGGTTGATCTGGAATATAAGGTTATATCACAACCAACCATAAACAAAATCTTGAGTTTTTAGTATGTTACAAAGAGTTCAATAAACTCTTAAGAAAGCTAGATGTTGTCTCCACTTCCTGAGTCTGCACAAAGCCTTGGAATCTCATAAAGAGAGATTACGTTTAAGAACTCTGGCACTTTGCTTTTAGTCTAAACCATAAAAAGACTGAAAGAACCATCATTTCTAGTCCTGTCTAGTATATTCCAGCTAAATGGGAGCAAGAAGACATAGAAGAAAAAAAAAGAATTATTCAGTCATAGTTCAGAACTTCAGCAAGTGTTGAGCTAAATCCCTTTCTCAATAAGGGTTAAAGCTGAAGGGACAGGATTCCTCAGAACATCCTTCTCTTATCCCTACTTTCTGTATCCTCTGCCACTGTATTTTCTCATCTTCCTTCCTTGAGATGACTTGCCTTTAATATGAAATCAAAGGTGAAAAAAAAATATAACAAATCCTATCTTACAAAGGCAAGTAAACTAAATGTAACAACTCATTCTGGGATTACAGTTCATGTCACCATTTTTCATGCTTAAAAACCATAATGAATGGTTTGTAAAATCACATGGGATGGCTAAGTCAGAAGAGAGCCAATGGAACAATGCAATCCACTTAATTCTTTATGGCCAATCTATACAGTCACAAAATGTGGAAGAAACCAAGAAAGATTAGGCCCCTTACTGACACTGGGAAAACAAAACAAAACAAAGAAACAAAAAAAACCACAGTGCATTGCTCAAGACCACCCTATTTGCTGGGAACCACACCAACATAACCATATGTGGCTTCCTCTGCTAATCTATCCAATTAGAGTTTTACCTTATAGATCTTAAAAAATATACCATCTACATGAAGTTTCAAATCTAAACTCCCCCTGCCTTCTAGGATTACTAAAACTCAGTTGGTTGATTATTATAGTATAAAGTGATCTAGATATATTTTCTGGCAGGGTCTGATAGTCCCTACCAAAAGATTCAGCAGACTGTTTAAACCGACTCGGGATTTTTGTTTCTGGATTGATTTTACATAGTGAACTTTCACATCAAATATTCATTAATGAATGAAGCCTTTTATTAATAGACCCATCTTAAATAAACTGTCCAGTAAGTCTTAACTTTGATAATTATGGCTTTTCCCACTACTATGCTTTACATCTTAGGAGTCACATAAGTTTCTTATGGACCTTTTTTTGGCTACAAGCACATCCTAATACTAAACAAAAATGACTGAACAGTAAACTGATGCATGTGTCAGCATAATCTAAATATGGAAAGCATCGTCTTATAAGCAGAAACGGTGCTAAAATTGTGAAGTTAGAAGGTTTACTGTAAGTAAGAAGCCAAAAGTTCAGACATTCAACCAAAGTTGATCCAAACCTCTTGGGTTGGAAACATCACAAAAGCGGGCTTTTCCACGAAATGGCCTGTATTTCCTGTTTTTAGCTAAGCTGGAAGCGCAATGGGAACAATAGTTATTATGGCATGGCATCGCTTCTACTTTTGGTCTGAAAACACCAAGCAGACACTGTGAGCGTGACGAATCCAAAGAAAAAAAGTTGAGTGGAGAGGTGTTCCGGGCTATGAAAAGGAGAATTAACTGGGACAGAATTTCCTAACTTGACCACCAGTTAACCATAGCTTGGACGCCCAGTGTGCTATGAGTCACTAGCAACTTGCTCCAAAATAACACAAGAACATCTTGAGCTAAATCATTACTGGAGTATATTGTTAATATATTTCCAGAAAAAAATTAAGCAGAAACAGTTATTCAATGGGTAAGATGGCACTCACACAAATTCCTTTTTTACAGAATAATCTGGAAAAGAGCGCAAGAAACCTGTTAGACAGATAGTCTGATAATTTTATTCACCACATGCATGTAGAAATTTGGGGCAAAAATCGCAGCTCCCATCAACAGGTTGATAATAGCTCTTCACAGGAAAAGCGTGGAATTGTTAAAGACAGAACACGAGCTGAATTTTCAAGAGCAAAGCCTCCAAAGTCTTATGCATTGTGAATATAGAGCTATATTTTGCATCTTCCAAAAGGCCACTTAATGTTGTTGTCTCAAACTTACTTTCTTAGCATCTTTAAAGCTAAAGCTTTCTAACTGACAAACTCAAACCACTAATATTCAACCATTTAGTTAATATGATTAGAGAGACCTGTGCATTATTGATTATGCATCCTCAATTAAGAACACAAATTTGGGAGCTATAGCTGTTTTCTATGTGATCTCTCCATGATAAACAGCAGCCCGTCAAGCTGGACAAGTCAACAAGTAATACAATCTCTCGGTATCCTCTTCTATAACCTGGAAATACAATTACTCCCTAATAAATCAATCCCCAAAGCTGAAGCACAAAACTCTACAATAATAAAAAACAGGAGAAAAAGAAAATGAGTGTTTGGGATTTGTAGCCAGGACCAGAGAGCCTTAATAGGAGAATTTATCAACACCAACCTATCAAGGAGGTTAATGAGGCCTTGCAGAGTGAAAAGTAAGAAAACAATGAGACAGCTCAACTGAGACATGGGTCTCGGGGTCACTAGCTTCCCCCTCCATCCTTCTGTGAAGGTCATTCCTAGCACCAGGAGCAAGCCAAGCCTAGTGGTTAGGGCAGTGTCCTGGGGTTCAGGGCTGGGTGGTAGAGTGACTCACCTAGGTCAAACAGAAGAGCAAAGGATGCATTGCTCAAAACTCGCCCTGGGGCAAGTTCTCCACCAAGGTCAGGATATGAAGCCAAACAGGGCAAGAGTCAGTAAATTCTAGAATAGGCAGCTATGCCCGAGTCCCAGGCAGAAGGATGCTGAGAGGACTCAGACTTTTGGAGGGAATAAAGATGACCGGCCTCCCACGTGCATTTGGTGGGTACAGTCAAATGAGAACCTGCCCTACCGTCTGGAGCAAAAATCCTGCTCTGGCATGTGCTGCTTCACTCTGTTCCTGTGTTCTGTTTTGGCAAGCTCCATTTTGCCACAATTCCTGTCTCCCCTCTTTGTTTGTACCCCTGATACTTCGTATGTATGTCTCCAGGTGTTTATACTCCAGGCATAATTAATACTTCACATGAAAGCAGATTAATCAAGGGCACATACAGTATGTTTATTATTCATTTTTAGGACTGGGTTAATAATTCAGCAATTGTAGCTAATGGCTAAAAAAAGAGAGATAACGGAACAATGGGCCCCTTGTTCGGTGGCAGCCAGGCTTCCTCCCTGGAGCCGTGCCACTGGCGGGTGGGCTCTGAAACAGGCCTGAACTCTGCTCTGGGGCCACCTTCAGTTGATGGTAGAGTCTGGAGGAGTGTTCCTGGACTTGAATCTAGCAGACTATGTGTATTCATTTGTTCAGCTTTGATCCCATGACAAAAAAAAAGACTGTGTGTGATTTCTTGAGAAGGACTTGCCTGGCTGACGTAATCCGAAACAAAGGGAACTCAACTATACAGAAGCAAAACAAATACATACAGAGGGGCTCTCCTCGTTTAAAAATGACATGACAATGACTCTAAGAGTGAGTTATGTACTGGGGCAAAGACGGCGTCTCATTTTCTATGTCCCAGCATTGAAGGGCATATGGCATATGGCAGACATTCCATTAACACTCCGTGAACTAAACTGAACTGTATTGCTTCATATCCCCACCACTGGTCTCCTTTCATCCATTCAGTTAACCAGCTGCACTTGACCTCAGCTCAGCCATCACTTCCTCAAAAAGACCTGCCCAGACCTCCCCAACATAATCAATCCCCCCAATAACACTATTATGCACGCTCCTTCAAAGCACCTATCAGCTGTAATTGTACATTTACTTGCGAAGCTCTTTGATACAAACAATACAGACTGTAAACAATAAATTCCAAAGAGGCAAGAACTGTGCCTTTTTGTTTTTCGCTCATGCAGTAAGTGTTGTTTTTGTTGGCACTCAGTAAATATTTGTTAACGTAGTGGACCAAGAACCCATAATTTTCATGGTTTCCTCTCATTCTAATAATACTCACAAGACCTCAAATAATGTGAAATAAATTATCCAACACACACTCACATAACAGTCAGAGCTGGGAAAGCAAGTTTGCAATGCAGGCCAGCCAATGAAGAAGAATTTTAATAAGGCAAAGGAAAAATTCAAATATCTTTCATTATAGCTAGAAGTTAAGTCTCCATTCTGGAACATACCATTAAATTGCTTATGGGGAAATGTTTACTCTTTTATAGGCATCTCAGTTGTCTCATTTTTTTAAAGCATAATCCACTAAGTTGAACGACTGAAGGTCAAAAACCTTCAAATATTGTCTATTTCATATGGCCTAATCTAGCAGACAATGTATGTTTGCTTACATAGTTTAGTTTAACCATATGTAAGCAGTTCTTCTGTGAAATTGGGAATAAAAAAAAAGGAAGGGGAGAATGTGCTGCTGTTTCAAAGCATAATACTGAAGAACATGAGCTGTGGTAAATGACAATGCTATTTTCTAGTTGAAGACAAAGAAGGAGCAGAAACCAAAATTTAGCCATATTTAATCTAATATCTGAACATTCACAATAAACCAATATATCCAATTATTCTAGTCTGCAACTTAGTAAGTAACATTCCAGGAGAATAATTAAGAGGCAAAAAAAGAACATCAAAGAGGGCTATTGCTCCAACTGCACCATATTTATGCAGCATCCCTTGGGATACTCAGAACAAAAGATTCAGCAGTAAAAGACACAGATACAGCCCCTGCCCTCAGGAACTTATAATCAATGCAAGAGGTCTCAACAGACATGTGCAAAGATGCTCAACATCTCTCAGCATCAGGGAAATGCAAATGAAAACCATAATGAGATAGCACCTTACTCCTGTCAGAATGGCTAAAATCAAAGAGTTAAGGAATAACAAGTGTTGGTGAGGATGTGGAGAAATGACATCTCTCATGCACTGTTGGTGAGAAGGCAAACTGGTGAAGTCCTGGGGAAACCAGTATGGAGGTTCCTCAAAAAAAAGAAAAGAAAAGAAAGGAAAAAGAGAAAAAGAAAGAAATAGAAAGAAATACCATACAATCTAATAATTCTACTACTGGGTATTTACCCAAGAAAAGAAAAATGTTAATTCAAAAAGATATATGCTCTCCTATGGTTATTGAGCATTACGTTCACAAGAGTCAAAAATTATGGAAGCAACCCAGGTGTCCATCAACAGGTGAATGGATAAGGAAGATATGGGAGCTATATACCATGGAATACTATGCAGCCATAAAAAGGGTGAGATTGTGACGTTTGTGACCACATGGATGGACCTAGAAGGCATTACACTAAATGAAACAAGTCAAGGTGGAGAAAGATAAATACCATGTGATTTCATTCATATGTGGTATCTGAAAACAGCAAATGAATAAATGAACAAAAAGTAGAATCAGACCTATAAATACAGAGAACAAACTGATAGGTTGCTGAGGGGAGGGTGGTGAAGGGTTGGGCAAAATGGGTGAAGGGGAGTAGAAGATACAGGGTTCCAATTAAGGATGGAATAAGTCACGAGCCCGAGAGTAAAGGGCACAGCTCAAGGAATACAATCCATAGTATTGCAATAGCATCCTATGGTGACAGCAGTCACACTTGTGATGAATACAGCGTGAATGCATAGACTTGTCAAATCTGCGTTGTGCATGTGAAACTAATGTAACATTGTGTGTCAACTATACTCAAATTTTAAAAATCATTTGAAAAACCCTGAAAGAGGCCTCAGGGTGTGTCTCACACACTTCGCAGTTCCTCAAGCTTCATTTCGTTCCCTGAGCTAAATTCCTGGCCTCCAGCAGGTCCACAAGGATGGTCTCCTTCCCCCGTAAGGAATCATTCTCTTCACGAAGCCACAGTTTTGGGGGGGTAGGACTATTGCACCAAGTTAGGGTTCAATAAATATTTTTAGGATAAATTAATTAATACCAAGAAATATAAGAGGGAGATCTGTACAGTGGAAGCTGGGTGAGAGCATCTATGGTTTGCTTTCAACAGAGGTCAGGTCTTTCTGGCTTGGCTCTGATCCCCTAAGCTTTTGAGTATATTTCTTGATGGCTCTTCTATCACCTGGCATAAAGAAATCATTTTTAGGGCTGACTGAAAGTCAACTTTACCCAAAAGTAAAAGTTTGATTTATCTTCTTTGACCATGTAATATATGCAGCAGATAACCCAGCTCTTTGAAGGTAGAAAAATCTCAGTTCTATGGCTGTGTGACCTTGGGAAAATTATAAAACCTCTCTGTGCCCAATTTTTTAATCTGTAAAATACAGATAATCATATAGAAATTTTCTCAGAATTAAATGAGACAATACATGTAAAGTACCTGGCACAGTATCTGTCTTAGAGTAAGCACTCAGCCAATGTTGGCATTACAATCAAATCTATCTAATGTTTATTGTAGTATTATTATTCCGCTACTGACCTATGTTTTATTGGGGAAATCAAAGTCCTAGTTAGACTGAAGGGCTTTGGTAAGAAGCTCTAAAAAAGACCCAGTAATTTTTTTCAATCATTCCACAAATATTTATTCGGTTTCTGCAAGTATCTAGGTTGACCAGCTCCTGAGAGTCAAATGGGCAACTTACTAAGGGCTTGGAAGGGAGAGGGTAGAATTGAGAAAGAATAAGTGAAGCATAAGTTAATGGGACCAAACTAAAGTCCAAACCCATATGAATTAGGACACATAAAAGGGATCAGGTGCAAAAGTGAGTGTTATATTAACCTTTAACAAGAGGAGAGCCTAAGTTGAGAACCTTCTTACCCATGACTAGACCCTACTTAATTTAAAATGTTAAAAAATTCTCCATCTTAAATGAGCATAAATCTCATCAGAGATGTTTTGTTGAGTTACTGATCATAATAAAAACCAATAGTTAGAACATGGTCACCTTGGCAAGAACCACCATTCAAAAATGAACTGGTAGTCTATTCAGAAATGGAAGTCTACACTGAGCTAAGAATGAAAATCCAGCCTAGTGAACAATAGTAAGTATAATTTCCGAATGTGTTGAGCAATAAGTGGGAAAGTAAAAGCAGCTCCTTAGACTCAAGACTTAAATTCCAGGTTGCTCCGAGCTGGTCTTAAAGAGACCGAAGTCAGCAGTGCAGAAGCAGCAGTGACTTATCTGAAAGTCCCCAAAGGCTTTACAGGGTCATTATTTGTTTTCCACCAACTACATATCTGGTTCCCTCAGAAAGACCAGAGTATCCTGCTAGAAATACACAAGACTCAGGAAACTGGGTGCACATAGTCTCTAAAGGTCTTGTGAGTTTTTCTGGTGTTTTGTTTTGTTTTTTTAACCAGGCCAGAGATGAGATGGAGGGGCAGGAAGATGCCTCGTGACCTGTTGGAACTGTGAAGACTATTTGCAAGCTAACACTTAGCACAGATGCTGGAAGAAGACAGGACATACCTGGGTCAGAGAAAACTGACTTTGCTACTCTCAGCCACAGTGGTAACAGGGTATTAGCCTCTTCCTGCCCTGGGTCCCAGAATGCCAAATAACACGGCACCACAAAAAGGGTCAGGTGGCACCTGTACACTGAGTGAGCATTATAGGAGAAGCACCCTGCAATTAGGGAAGCTGAATCTTTTACGCTTGTCAGTAAGTATGCCTCCCTTTTGCTCTGGATGGAGCCATTATCTCCATTTTCCAAGGCTGTTCACTGTATAAGCATTCTCGAAATGATAGAACGGAATAAAGTCAATTAGTTCCTCTGCTCACCAAACATGTGGAAATGAGACACCCATTCCGAGAACTGTCTCCCAACATGACCTTGACACTAAGTGTGCTCATGAAAAACATGCTTAAGTGCTTGACATCTTGCTGGTTGAACGGCTTAAATGGCAGTGAATATGCAAGGCCCTTTCTGGCTCAGAATGTCATCTGATCTGGACAAACCATTACTGCAAATTTCCAAAAACATGTTCCTGAGCTTGTCAAACCACCTACAGGTAGCTATTTCCTTCTTTTTAAGGTCAGCACACATTTCTAATACTCATCTTTTACCATTTCCCAGAAGGACTTGGGGATTCACATCGTAAGAGGCCTTTGTAATATAGAATATCTCTTTTGTACTAGTGCCAGAACGGTATTCAAAAGTATAGTCCGAGTGCCTGGGTGGCTCAGTCAGTTAAGCATCTGCCTTCAGCTCAGGTCATGATCCAAGGATCCTGGGATCGAGACCAGCACCTTGCTCATTGGGGAGTCTGCATCTCCCTCTCCCTCTGCCTGCCATTCTCTCTCTGTCAAATAAATACATAAAATTTGGGGGTAAAAAAAAGTTTAGTCTACACCTATCATGAGTTAAACGTAGGCACATGCCTCTGCCAACCAGTCCACCAAGCCTCCTAAGTAAGGTCGTCAACACTGAATGATAAGAAAGGCCTAAATTTAATGTTTATTAGCTGTTGCCTTGGATCAATCACTTCTTCCTCTACCTTAATCTCTTCATTGAGAAACGGGGATAATAACACTCACTCTTCCTACCACACATAATTTGAGAAAATCAAATGGCATAACATCTGGGAAAGCATTTCATAACCAAGAAAAAAAGCTTTAAAGTGATTTAACATTAAAATCAGTATTTCCTCCAGCTTGCTGTGTCTTCGGGGATGCCTTCAGTGTGGACATGTATAAACCAAGTCTGGTCATTTTCTACGCTCAGGACCTGGGTCATCCTCATGCATCAAGCAGAGTTGTGGGGCAGTAAGTTATCTGCAATTAGATTCATACATTATTGAGTGCCCAAGAGATACATCTTTACCATCAAGGATTTGGGGAGAGGCTGTGGGGTCAAAAGGGGAGCAGGAAGGAGGGAACACACTGTTATTTCTAGGTCAGAAGCCTTTTCCAGATTTATAAAATAGCCAAAACTGTATGATAGCAAACAACGGGTTTGCAAATCAGTGAATAGTAAAGAGATAAAATATAGTATCACTTCTGCTTAAAATCTTCATAAATATGTCTTCATATTGTCATCTTTTCCCAAGGCACCAATAAGACTCCTATAAGAGTATATTATTTTTCCCCAACAGTGTCAGTGTGGATCTACAGGCAATGCATGAAAGTCTCAAGAAAAATAGTTTCAAAACCCAGAAAAGATGCCCTTGCAGCTGGTGAAGCAGTTTTCATGGTGCAAATTACGAAGGCTCGGGTCCAAAATTCTGCTCTCTGCCTAATTTTACAGAAATGGAAAACCATATAGTCTTTTAATACAGAAAAAAAAAAAACAGTAAAAAGGAACACAGCACTGTCAAAGCAAAAGTGGGAAGCAAAGAGAATAGGAGGAAGGGAAGCAGTCAGGGATCTGGTACTGATGCAAACAGTTTTGAAATGAAAACCAGAATAAGAATTTAAAAAAGCTAAAACATAAAAGTATGAATATATCCTTATGACACTTTATAATTTCCCTAAGGAAAAGAGCTTGACCTGGATCAGTCCTACCCTCCAGAACCTTGTACTCTATTCTTTTTTCAGAAGTTGTCAAATTTTGGCAAAGATAACCACTTAAAGGAGACAGGTTTTCCATTAAAATTAAAGCCAGCAAAATTATGTCTTCCCTGAACTGCCCTGAGTTTTAGAAGCTTTGGGTCAGCAACCAAATTTGACATATTGGAATATGTTTCCAATAGCATCCAACTGTCTAGAAGGAAATGATGTGTAGAGCTCCACAGCATGAACTCTCTCTTTTTGGATGAGAGGGAGTTCAGAAGTCCACTTTGGGTATCACATGTTTTCTATGCACTAGTCTGTTTCTTCCATTCTGTTTTCTCCCTTAGCTTATTTGACCTGGTCTTCCAGTTTATTAATCCTATGTTCTGATGTGTTCCCTCATTTGTTCAAAATATCTAAAGTTCTTAGTGTTACATTTTTCATTTAGAGGAGGTCCACTTGATGGAATCTATAGATTCCAGTTCTCTGCTAAAATTATTCATCTCTTCACTACCTTGGTACCTCCATTGTCTTGGTCATATTATCCATAGCTACTTTAAAGTCCCTATCTGATAAGTGTAATCTCTCAATCCTTTAGTTTATTGTGTGTGTGTTTTTTTTCCTCTTAGGTTTTGGTTATTTGGTCCTGTGTTATGGCAGGCCTTGCAATTTTTTATTGAATATTATAGAGACTCTGAATAATATCTTTCTTCAAAGAGGGTTAAATTTTTTCCTGACATTTAGGAAAAAAAAATTCTGGTAGATCCCCTTAATAGGAAGCTCTGTTAGCTCTTGTCTATTTCCGTTTTCCCAGAGTAAAATCCCTACTCTTGGGTCTTGACAGGCAGGCCACCAGAAGCCCAAGGTTGTTTACCAATGCCCCTCTACATTGGCAGCACCTAAAGTCAAATCTCTCCCCGAGCATCATGTGGCCACAAATATCCCCGGTCAGATACTTGGCCATCAGATGTACTTTTGTACTAGGTCTCTTGAGGTCTCTGCCCTGTTTATGTGCAGGTTAGTAGTTTGGGCTACTTTTCCATGGTGTCCTCCTCTCCAGAAATGCACCCCTCTAGTCCTAGCCACTTTGGTTGCCCCAAATTCTGACTTCTTTCTACCTAGTCGAGGATGAGGCCACTTTCTTCTTATACTTCATTCATGATATGGACGACAAAAGAGAAGTCCAATCCCCTCCTTAAGGCTGGTAGAGCAGTAGATAGTCTGACATAGGAAAATGAGGCTAGACAGGATTCATGGTATGGAGGTAGGCAGCCTACCCAAAATAACATGCAATAGAAACAGCCTGATTTACTGGAGCAGACAAGAACAGGCACAGTTCAATATCAAAGTGGCAGAAAATCAGGTGAGTGCTCACCCTGGGCAGACTAGGTGATCCTCAAAATCCTGAACTTCCTCTCTGAGCAAGGCATCAAGAAGGCCAAGAATCCTGAAGTGAAGCCTGGCATAGCTACATGGCCCTCTGGGGTTCCACTTAATTTTCCCTGCCGAAGGAAATCTTATTTTGTCTAGATCATAGCTAATCAATCGGACTCAATCACTGAGAGGTGTAAATCAACTCTAACTAGTTCCACAGTGACCGTGGCCATTGGTGATTACATAAGGAGATAGATTTCTATCAAAAAATCTATAATTGACCACGATCTCCTGAGGTTTTATAAGAGAGACCCCCACACCTCATCAGTCACCCAGCCATCCAAGACCACCAGCTCCCAGCTCATGGGAGTTGTGACTCACAGCAATAACTAAATAACTAACTTAATAGAAAACCATTCTTTTAAATAAAAATATAAAATGAATCAATTACCATGACTTTCTGGTACACATACTACACTTTACCATGAGCAATGTATTATTTGATGATTACTATTTAAGACTGAAAGAATCAGCATTGTTCACACAGTTTTTATTTTCTAGCTAAGCAGTTGTAAGAGATATAGCATTTTTATGTGTTTATCTCTATATTTCTCTCATATTTATTAGGGAAAAAGATGACATGCTCATCATCTTGACATTTCCAGAGCTTAGTGCCAACACACAGTAGGTGATCTACAGGTGAGTAATGATTTGGTCAATTAAACACTGAGATAGGTTTGTACTAAGCCAAGGAAATGCCTTTCATGCTGCTATCAAGTTAAATGGACTTTCTAGTCAGGTATAGCTCTGGAATAAAAGCAGAGAAGAGAAAAGAATCAGGGTTTGTTAGGATTCTAAGTTACAGATTCATTACTAGGAAGGATATAACGTACAACCAAAGGAACAGAAGAGGAGAGGGTTTGTTCACTCCTGGCTCTGCCACTGTCTGTCTGAGAGGTTGTCTCTGAGCACGGCACACAATGCCTCAGGATTCCATTCCCTCACCTGTACAAGGAGAGGACTGTCCTTGCTCTGCAGAGGCTGAGCTCCACAAGGGTGCTGAGCCGAACTCCAGCCCCCTCTCTTGCAAGAACCAAGTTAACTCCTCTTAGTTTCCATAGATTATATCGGTGTCATAGGTACAAGAAAAGCAGAAGACCACATGATCCCAGAAATTTTTCTAACTCTCCAAGTTTTTAATTCATGTTTAACTAGATGAGGGGGGGAAAAAAAGAAAAAAGAAGAAGCTGTCAACTTTAGGGGCACCTGGGTGGCTCAGTGGGTTAAGCCTCTGCTTTTGGCTCAGGTGATGATCCCAGGTCCTGGGATCAAGCCCCACATCAGGCTCTTTTCTCAGCAGGGAGCCTGCCCCCCCCCCCGCCTTTCTGCCTACTTGTGATGTCTCTCTCTCTGTCAAATAAATAAAATCTTTAAAAAAAAAAAAAAAGCTGTCAACTTTTATAATCAGAACCAAAAATAAAACTACTTCCATGGTGCCCAAACTAAGTACTTCTAAGACAAACTCCCATAATTTTTAAACTTGCATATTTAATAAATAATTCATGTCTTAAACTCATTTTCTCAGAATTCATCACATCATCTGAGAACGAATGCCATATCTTAGTCTATTTTCAGCATTAAGCTGGAGGTTCAAAGCAAAATAATTTAATTTGGTAACTAAGCTGTTAGTTGCTCTGGTTTATATAGTTTTTAATAATTGAAAACATTATTCTCCAGTTTCTTGTTTATTGGGCTTTACCATGCACTAACAATGCTTATAAGAGAAGTCACTGGAATGCTGAGAAACTCTTCTCCAGAAAGTGAATTTCTACTTGAGCTATAATTTAGTTAGTATTTTAATTTGAGAGAATAAATCTTTCTTCTTTCTTGATAATATTAATTATTAAAGTAAATATAATAGTATATAACAGCTGGGAGGGGACACTTATATAAACATCAATGCTATACTAAACACTTTAAATAAACTACATTTTGCTGAATTCTCCCCAGTGCAAAAAGTAGGTTTTATTCCATTCCCCATTTTCCAGACAGAAAACTGAGACACAAGCTCTCAAGTGAATGAGAGCCTCGCCCCAAGTGATCTGATTCCTCAGCGCATTTTTTGGAGACACTGTGACACATTGCCACACAACAATGTCTACTACAGGACATTAGTACCCTGGGAATGAAAAAAACCAGGATATTGAAAATTGCTAAAAAACAACAGCAGTAAGCTAGAATTCATGTTTTGCTTTTCTGTTTATTTTTATTTTTCTCAGGATATATTATCCCACCATAAATTAAATAAGACAGGATGAGGTAATGAGAAAAAAGAAAAAGCAATAGAGACAGAGCTCAAGTCAGGAAACGCATGCTTGACATCAGATCTGCCACTGGCTATGTGGCTTTGGACCATTCTCTAAGGATATATCCCAAGTCTGGGCACAGGGTCGGGGGAGACTTTAATTTTAACTACATAAAAATTCATAAGGGCTTCAGGGAGATACATCAGTAGTATTATTAATTACCAAAACTGGTGTGATCATTCTTATTATTAAAGGAATAACTGCAAATAAGAGTCCTGTGTTAATTTCCAGTATACTATCATAAACTGAGCTTAAAAAAACTATTCTAAGACGATTTAAAAATGGTTTCCTTTGTTTCATGGAACTTTTCCTATAAATAGGAGTAAAACTGTCAGTATTTCCTGTGTGACTCTTCTTCATTACTCTGCAACTTTCTAAAGACAAACCGAATTAAATACACTCTAGAGAGGCCATATTTAGAGAATAGAGCAATTAGCAAACATTTCTTAAAGTTTATTTATCTTATAGGAGAGACGCTTTGCCTTTTGTTTTTAAGAAAAAATAAATTAAAAGAAAGCACGTATTTTTGCTATATTTAAGTCAAATAAAAACCTAGTCTACAAACGGATATACTAAATGGTAAGATTTGGTCAGTATGTAATCATAGGTTTAAATTTCCACAGGTACTGTTCTTTTCTTGTACTGTACCTTTTTCATAGTAGGAAGTCAGGCTCTGTCTGTCCCTTCATCCTACGACCTGAAACCAAGAGACATGGGATTAATCTTCATGACAAGCTAAAAAGAAAACTCCTATTTGTATATTCGAAGTAGAAATTACATTTCCCTCCTATTCCAGATTTGCCCATATAATAATATCTGCGAACTTCTATGTATGTAGAATTTTATAAGTGTTCAGATCAAGTCAGCTTTAATAATCAACCCCACAATGTGTGGGTTAAATAATTCTAACCTTCCTAAAGGAGGGTGAGGAGGGAAGGTAGAAATTTGACCTCACTTCGCATTTGTTTTTTAATTTTTGGTGAAGTATACCCATCATAAATTAGTCCACAAATCAAATGAGTATAAGATTGTTATTCTTTTTTTAAAGAGCCATCAATTTTAGTGAATTTTGATTTTGGTTTACTTTCACTTAAATGTTCTAGTTTGGTTGGTTGGTTTTTTAAAAACATTCACCAAATAATGACTCTTAGATTGTTTTACGTATTCATCCTCTAATTCAGTCGTTGGTTCTCTTGACTGATGACAATCGCCCACCTGCATAACATCCAGACAGTTGTAGAACTCTCTTGGTAGTGTTCTCAGTGATAGTGAGTCCACTACTTTCATCCATGTATAAATACACCACATAAAGATAAGCTATTGACCTAAAATTTTTTATTTTTTGATTTATATATCAATTATATATTTAAATATTTTGATATATCAAAATATATTTTGATATATAATTGATATATATTGATATAGTCTTATATATATCAAATATATATAGATATATATTTATAGATCTATATGTAGGTCTATATGTAGATCTATAAATATATATCTATAAATCAATGTATATTGATTTATATATTTGAGAGAAGCATAGCTTCTCTACAAAACTCTACAAAACTCCAGATACTCTAATCCAGAGTGAAGGGAAGAGAAATCTAACAAGGCTGCCTTATTGAGTCTGTAATGTCCTATGTTACTATCCAGCCGTTTTCCACTCTTTGTGACCATCTGAGAGAATTTCCAGGCATTAGATAGAGTAGGGACTAATTGCACACATTAGTTAGTGAAAAGAATACTCCATTTCTATGCCTTTACGGTGCCAGCTGACTCAAGAGTAGCTTGATCCAATCAAGCTAAATTCACACTTACTAATATGCAAAAGCACTCTGCTAGCGATGTGGAGACATTTAAGACAAGCATAAGGCAGGCCAAAGGAATTTCTAGGAAAAATAATACACTTGATCAAATCCGGAGAAACAAAAATCTACTTGTTCTAAAAGTAATTAGCCTTCTGTCTAATTTTAAATTTTTTTAGGGGCACCTGGGTGGTTCAGTGGGTTAAGCATCTGATTTCCACTCAGGTCATGATCTCAGGGTTGTAAGATCCAGCCCCCACGCTGGGCTCAGGGAGGCTTCTCCCTCTCCCTCTGTCCTCCCCCCACCCCACTCATGCTCACTCTCTGTCTCATTTATTTGAGAGAGAGAGAGCACGAGCAAGAAGGCGAGAGGGAGAGAGAATCTGAAGCAGACTCTGTGCTGAGCATGGAGCCCAACGGGCGGCTTGACCTCACCATGGTGAGATCACCACCCTGAGATCACTACCTTGAGATCAGATCCTAAGCAGAAGCCAAGAGTGGACATTTAATTGACTGCCCCACCCAGGTGCCCCAAGTTTGAATTTGTTTTAACTTCTCTTCCAAATAGATTCTGAAAACAGTATGACATCACTGCTATCACCCAATCCAAGACACATGAGGTGCCTGTACCTTCCAACTGTATAATGTCCTATGTGTTCATATAAAGTAAATAAGCACATTGACCTTATATATAAATTCTGTTTATTCTCAAAAAGTTCTGGTGGGAACTGAAAACCCCCAATCAAATAAATAAGGATATGACAGTAGATTTCACTATATTTGTTAACAAACAACATTGCCAAGTTTTGTTTTTTGTTTTTTCTTTTAACATTGCCAAGTTTTTGAAAAATATCTTAAAACTATCCAGTCCATATTTCTAGCCTAATGATGCAATTATTATTTGGTTCTGAGAGTGTCAAAAATAAAATTTTTGAGTGTTATTTAAGTTGGGTATTTAAATAGATAGCTCTTTATTAACTTAAACTTTAAATAAACATTATGGCTTAATTAACAATTATATATTTTTTTCTTCCCTCTTCTCTTTTCTTTTTATTTATTTATTTTTTTTTTTATTTCTTTTCAGTGTTCCAGAATTCATTGTTTATGCACCACACCCAGTGCTCCATGCAATACATGTCCTCCGTAATACACACCACCAGGCTCACCCAACCTCCCACTTTGCTCCCCTCCAAAACCCTCAGTTTGTTTCTCAGAGTCCACAGTCTCTCATGGTTCATCTCCCCCTCTAATTTCCCTCAACCTACTTCTCCTCTCCTTCTCCCCACGTCCTCCCTGTTATTCCTTATGCTCCGCAAATAAGCAAAACCATATGATAATTGACTCTCTCTGTTTGACTTATTTCACTCAGCATAATCTCCTCCAGTCCCGTCCATGTTGATACAAAAGTTGGGTATTCACCCTTTCTGATGGCTGTGTAATATTCCATAGTATATATATGGATCACATCTTCTTTATCCATCATCTGTTGAAGGGCATCTTGGCTCTTTCCACAGTTTGGTGACTGTGACCATTGCCACTATGAACACTGGGGTACAAATGTCCCTTCTTTTCACTACATCTGTATCTTTGGGGTAAATACCCAATAGTGCAATTGCAGGGTCATAGGGAAGCTCTATTTTTAATTTCTTAAGGAATCTCCACACTGTTTTCCAAAGTGGCTGCACCAACTTGCATAAAATTTTTGAGTATTATTTAAGTTCGGTATTTAAATAGACAGCTGTTTATTAACTTAAACTTTGAATAAACATTATGGTTTCATTAACAATTATATTTTAATTCTGCCTTTTAAATTTAGAAATAATAGCTCAAGTTAAAAACAATGAAATTATTTTTAAGTAATTAAAAAATCAAAAACCACTTACACTGGTTTAAAAAAATATTGCATGCATTACACAAGTTCCACGATTTCTTCCAAGTATATTTTCCTAGGAAAATTGTTAGTTTTTTTAATTATTATTATACACAACCAAACAAAAAAAAATACACACTCTACTGATGCAATGATTACTAAAAAAATAAAAATAAAAAAGTCCCAGAATCTTGCCTTTCTGCTTCACATTTTCATGAAATTCTAAGTTGCTGTAGTGCTCTTAAATCTATGTCATGACAGGTGAGTGATTCTTCTTTTTAAGAATCTCATGCTTCGTCTACGGCCATACCACCCTGAACGCGCCCCATCTTGTCTGTCTCAGAAGCTAAACAGGGTCGGGCCTGGTTCGTACTTGGATGGGAAGAATCTCATGCTTCTCCAGGTAGTCATTTATCCAGCAATAGGTAGGTATTTAAACTCTACAGAAAGCATTACGCTTTGTTCCTCTTGATCTATATACCACTTTATATATGTATATATTTATAGACCTCTTTACCCAACAAATAGGGATAGGTCATTCTATCCTCTTTACTTTATAAAAGGGTGATGTGGTGTCTGGAAAAACCTATGGAATTTGCGGAGTTAGCAAGGTCTGGTGGGAATCTTGGTTTTTGTCACTCGGCCCCATGGCATGGGCACAATACATCGTCTCCCCCAGTGCTGCCACCCCCTTTTTCTGCAAAAAGGGAATAAGTTGTATCCACGTACAGGTCATATGAGGATTTGAATTCACCTGTAGAACCAGTCTGGCACAGGTCCTCAAGGGAGGTAGCCATAACTGTTAGCAGTAATACAGGTGAGGGTCACAGCAGACTTGGAGATACTCGCCTCCTCTCTCAAGCATGTGGATGGTCACACGTGTTTGAAGAGGGAGACCACCCACCATCCACTGAGACCCCACAGCTGTTCCTGGACTGTACATAGGAGGTTGCGGGAGAAGTAGGAAGGTGTGGTAAGAAACAAGTGCGATGGAGTTAGAGGAGGCCCCTCTGCCCACTGCCGCACAGACGAGCCTCTATCACTGAAAGGTGCCTGCCTCTGTGCACTCTGCAGTCTGGTTCTATTTCTTCAGTTAACTGGTATGTGCACTGAACGGCCCCCCGGGTCATTGCCGTATGTTCTCACACTTGGTGTAGACTGAAAGGGTCGCTAGTACAGTTTCAACAAGGCACTAGAGGCACAAGAGAAGTCCAGCACCAACAAAACACGTGTATGTCCCCTCCATATGAAGGTACCATATTAATGGTAAGAGAAGTTTCATTTTTACATTTGCCAATTGCATCTTTGCTACTTTTCCATTTTTCTTTCTTGTTGGCTCATCTCCATTCTTCAAACTATTGTAATTCTGGTATTCTTTGGTTTGGGTAGGCCTCTGAACACAGTATTTAAAGCTGAGTGGCCAGTTCCAAGCCAGAAGTCTGACAACACGATCATTAAAGATTATATTTGTTCTATAAACACGTACTCAACAAACTCCCATCAAGAAACATTTATAAACAAGGTGCTGGGCTTGGTACATCGGGGAAGGAGGGAAAAGATTCAATTCTGGTCTTGTGGAACTCCGTCTGGTAAGGGATATAGGCAATCCACTGCCCAGTTAGAGAAAAGCTGTGAAAGGGGAAGCCCTAACCCAGTCTGGAACACCAAAAGGGAAAGTGGCCAGTGAACTGAGAGTTGAAGAAAGAATAAGAGTTGGCCAGCCTGCACAAAGGCATGAAAGCATGAAGCTCTTGCTAAAGTCATCATTAGACTACTAGACCTCATGTTAGCACAGTGTCCAGTGAATGCACCCATTCCTGAGTGAATGGATGAATGAAAGAACTGGTGAGACACCTTGGCCAACTAATATTCACTTTAGCTATGTTTGTTCCTCATTAATATAAGAATTTCAATACTTTAGAGTTATTGGATGTCCACTGTGTGCAAAAATTTTACCAGAAATTACGGAGAATCATAAAAAGAAGAAAAAATATAATCTCTGCTCTCAAGAAAGATGCATTAGTTCGACAAATATTTATTGTACTTTAAATTTTCCCTATATGCTTGGTATTCTGCAGGTTGTGGGGAGAAAAGTACTATTTATTAAAGCAAGAAGAGAAACAGAAGCGTAACAATTCTAGCATTACTAATTCTTGGTTTTTGAGAGCCTCTTAGTTTTACTTTATAAGTCTGCAAATGTCATCTTAAAACTCTCTGATGAACTAACTGATGAACTATTAAATGGCGAAGTAATGTATGTATGTTCCAAAAGATCAGAGGGCTCAAAATAAAAGTGGTGCATTCAACATGAGAGTAAAAGAAAGAAATTAGGATTCTGGTTCTTGCACTGCACTCCCTTCCTTACTCCCTCAGCTCATCCCCATGTTGGCTCAGGTCAAAACAACCCTTCTATTCTCTTCCATATATGCCACAGCATTTACAAAGACAAGACTGTTCACACAATTCTGAAGGTCTGGAATGCCCTTGCTGCTCCTCTTTTCCTTATCCTCTATCCCAGTTTATGTCCATGAATAGTCACGCCAGGTTTCTCCATGTTGATTACACTTCCCTCTTCACTCACGGGGCACTGAGTGCTCTATCCCTCCGTGTCCACTTAGTGCCTTACCACCAACCCACTGACACTCTGAGCAGAGCTCTTACGCCTCATAGCATGTGATCCTAACAGAATCTATGCTTCAAAGTTCCTCAAAAGTTTTAATTTCAGAGTCACGGAATATTATATCATACCAATCCTCCAGAGTGCTCAGTGTCCTGTGGGTCCTATGTCATACAAATGTGAGATCACTTGGTTTAACTCTTGGTCTGCATCTGATCTGCTTCTGTAAATAGATTGTGTGTGTAACCTCCTTGTAAGCAAGAACGAGGTATCTTTTAATGCCCCACTGTGTTTAAAACAATGTTAGAAATGTAGCAAATACCAAAAAAAAATAATAATAATAATCAAAATAATTATAAATTATTTATTTAGCAGGGAAACAACAACAAAAGACTGATTGACTTAAATTTGGGTTATATGAATAGATTTATCAGTCTGGAATAGTTTCCCACCAAGATCTTCTTAGGCCTTAGGTTTGGCAACTTTAACAACTATACTAACTTTTTAAATTACGTGAAGCAGCCAGTCAGGCAGCAACTTTTCCTAAACACCTACTAGTGTTACTACTCAATTTCATAGAGAATTATTTACCTTAATAAATTATGGCTTAAATAAGATAAACACTGTAGTCCCTAGTATTCTAAAAAACATAAACTTACCATATATGAATATATGAGCCTCATAAATTTTATTTACATAATCAATAAATACAAAATACCTATGAATTGATATAAATACACTATAATATAAATCACCATAGTTCCAAAAACTCTAGTAATTATGCAGTTTTAGCTAAATATGGAATATTTGTAGAATATTTTAAAGTTCAACTTAGTTCCCAAATTTTACATAAGGAATTTATTCAATAGTGGATTTGTTTGCAGTTGATACTATGTGAGAAGTTATTCACAAATACTCAGAAGTCCACTTCCAAGAAAAACCTTAAATTACCTAGAAACTAAAAAAAAAAAAAAAAAAAAGCTATTTGCCAGTAAGTTCTGCTATGATCTTTGCTATCTTTAAGCAAACAATTTCTTCAGCTTTATCATACGAAAATTTCAGAAATTTTAGAAAGTCTTGGCTCTAAAATGCCATTAAAATGTTATCATTTTCTATGTGTTCCATTATGTTAAAAAAAAAAAAGGCTGAAGAGCATAGCTCTATCCCAATACCATGACAGAATTAGAAAATGTTGTAATTACATAAGAAAATACAAATGTAAAAGTAAAACTGTATCCCTTTCACATTGAGGAAGTCTGTATTTGCTAGGACATTTTGTAAGTATAATATCCAGAAACAGCATCTATCTATATAGTGACTGATATATATATATATATAAACACTACATATATATATATATAGTAAGTGTAATATCCAGAAACACACACACACATGTATATATGTGTGTGTGGATTCAATGTATGGGTTAAATAAGACAGTAAAATAAGCTTAGAGATCAAGACCAGCATTTTTTTTAATGGAAAGAAATCAGTTTTAACATATCAAAGGTATCACCTATAGTAACAATAAATATTGTCTCTCTAAAATTTGTTTCACTGTGTATGTGTGAGTGTGAGTGTATCTGTCCTGGACCAAATCTGAAATGAGCTCCTACTACAGCCAAAAGTTGATCTGGTGTAAGCCCACCTTACAGCTCCTCCACATGCTGGATGAACAAGAGGAGCAGAGTTGTAAAGGCATGAAATACATGAGAAAAGTGTAAGTCACTGAAACCAACTGGAGCAAAATAGGAAACGAAACACAGGGAAGAGGGCAAGAGTGGTAGGTAATGAGACATGAAAGTGGACAAGATAGGAAGGAACCAGACACAGGGCCTTCTCACAGGGGAGAATTGTGACTATTTCAAGCAGGCTGAGTAAGCACTTGGCATTGATAGATTCTTCGAGCAGCAGCGAAGGGAATAAACTGAAGAAGGCAGAAGACCAGTTAACAGAAAGACAAATGCAGCGATTCAGACGAAAGATGCTGATAGCACGATATATTGGGAAGATAAAATGAGAAGGGAGAGTCCACAAAGCTTTGTGACTGATTAAATATAGAAGGGGAAAGAGGAAAAAAAGAACATCCAACAACGTACAGGCTACTATGGAGTGGTATCCTGTTCCTAATCACTAAGTCTGGCAACACATTAAAGGGAACAGATTTGGGGGTAGGGGCGTAAGTTTGCTTTTGAATATGCTTACTTTAAGATCCGTGTAGGCCATTCAGATTAATGTCCTATACACGGAACAGATGAACCCAGAAAAATGTTTCTGGTTGAGATCCAGGGAGCAGGGAACCATCAACAATGTGGTAGTTACCTAATAACACTAAGTAAGAAAAGGACCAGCAAGAAAAGACTATGGGGCATCCACATCAAAGGGGAAAGGCAGGGGGAAATAAGACTTCAAAGGAGATCAAAGGAAATGGTCAAAGAGAAGGAGAGAGAATGGGACCCAACGCAACACCCACAGAGAGATCAAATTATATAAGAACCGAAAAGAATCCACTGGATTTAGCAACAAAGAGGTTGTTTGGTGCCAATTTGCAGCGCTGGAGTCAGGAACCTTATTGCAGTAGGTCGAATGGTAACTCGAAGTAAGTATTTGGCAATAGTAAATATAGTGTGTGTGTGTGTGTGTGTGTGTGAGAGAGAGAGAGAGAATGTTTTAGGAGCTTCTGAGTAAAAAGAAAAAAAGAAGAGCTGTATACAGAGGGATGTGTAGGACAAAGGGAAGGTTGTTTTGTTTGGGAACTTTTCTTCTTTACGTAAGAGACATGTACACATCATTACAGGCTGAGAAGAAACTACGAGGAAAAAAAAGAAACTGAAAGATCAGAGAAAGGAAACATGGCTACAGCAGACAGAAGGAAGTAGGACCAACAAAAGTCTCTCTGAATCCTTGCTGCCCAATGGAACTTGCCACAACAACATCAAGGGTTGCCACACCATCCAGTATAGTAGCCGCCAGCCCTACATGGCTACTGAACACTTGAGATGCAACCAGTACAACTGAGCAACTGTATTTTAAATTTTGGCTAATTTAAATTGCTACATGTGACCATTGGCTGTGGAACTCAACAGTGCAGCTCTACACTAAAGGAACAGATACAAAGCTGTATCAGCCCTGGGAAGCACGCCTGAGTTGGTCTCATGTCGGCAGGAGGGCTGCCCTGCTGAGAGGCGGGGGGAGCAGGGTAGGACCCTTGAGGGAAAAGGTTTGGAAGGGGGATAAAGGAAAAGATAGGAAAGAGCTGACCAGATTGAGGAAAAGCACAATGCAGCAGAACTGAGGGCCCAGCTGAGACTGGATACAGTTCGCAGCAGGCAGTATGGGAACAACTAAAGCAGGGGGCTGGCTTGATAAAAGGTTGGGAGGCTGAATGCCAGAGGTGCTAACAAGAGACTGTTGACATAAAACATGGTGCCATGGACAGGTAAGGAAGCAAAGCCTTGTACTCAGAAGAAAAGGAAGGCAAAGAAGAAGGAGGAGGAGGAAGAGGAGAAGAAGAATGAGAAGGAGAAGAAGGAGGAGGAGGAGAAGGAAGAGAAGAAAAGGAAGTGGGCAAGAGATCAAAGTCTCAGTCGGGTCAAACAAGGGTAAATGAGTGAGAGAGAGAGAGAGAGCAGGAGAGGATAGATGGTTTAGGACCCAGGGGTTGGAGTAGTTCTAGGTAATGTAAGGACTCGGGGCAAGTTCTGGTTGGTTTATAAGAAGCAGGCAACAAGAACATAGAAGTAAGTCTGGATGGTTGTTCTGGTGAGTACTGGGAAAACCCATGATGGTGGCAGGACTAGGGTTCAATGAACGAACATAAGCCAAGTACAAAGCCCTCAAGTTAGAAAATCAGTAAGCATGCTATACTGACACACATGAAGAAATCCCCTAAGAAGAAGAATATTTGGACAGGGTTTCTGCAGAACCCTGCACCAAACTAGAAAGGGAGGACGAGTGTGGGAAATGTGGTCTCAAATGTGGCTTATCTGGAAGTCCTGAAGGAGTTTCTGGGAAAAGCAGAGAGAGAGAATGAGGGCTGACCACAAAAGTTAAAAGCAAAACCAGCCATGTCCGCAACACACACTGCCATCGGCCTATGGGTCCCAAACCCACAGTCCAGTGGCACTCCTGCCCGTCAGCATGTCAAGTCAGCACACCCTCACCTCAGACTGACAAGGGCTCACACTGACACACTTCCCCTCAAATTCCAGCCCCTGTGCTCAAGTTTGGACCCAAAATCGTGCGTAATTATAACAGCAGAATGAAGCAACCCAAACAGCAACACTAATTTTGTGGAATATGGGTAAAAGCAGTGTGCTAGGCTGAGAACATCTCCCAACAAGCACATCAATGAATAATACATGCAGTACGATTGATTCTGGTTCCTAAAAGAAGCAAACCTGAGAAAAATAAAACAAGCAACCAGAGAGGGAGAAAACCATAAGAGACTCTTAATCATAGGAAACAAACTGAGGGTTGCTGGAGGGGAGATGGGGGGAGGATGAGATAACTGGGTGATGGGCATGAAGGAGGGCACATGATGGAATGAGCACTGGGTCTTCTAGGCAACTGATGAACCACTGACCTCTACCTCTGAAATTAATAATACACTATCTGTTAAGTAATTGAACTTAAATAAAAAAGGAACCCCCCCCCCCCAAAAAAAAACAGAAGAAGAAGGAAGAGGGCTGACCTCCCAACAAGGAGGGTTCATGCTGGTACCATAAACAACCTGCCCGACCTATAAGTTTCTCTATCTAGCTTCCCTGGGACTTTGGTTGTGCTTCACTTTTCCTCAAAGAGGCAGAGGAAGTAACCATATTTTGGGCTACTGCTATTACAAAATCAGGTCACAATTTTTGCAGCTATTAAATACATTTGCATTGTCAAAAGATACTTCATTTTCCACTGTGCTATTCTGTTTTGGAGTTATCTAACTATTGAATTTCATGGTTTTAAATGTCCCCATATGTACACAGGGGGGGTCAGTATCATCCACATTGTAAGCCATGTCACGTTCTTGTATCCAAGTCTTTCTCATCCTCATTTTACATATTAATAGTTACTCTGGTTCTTTCTCTCCTTCTCCCTCTTTAATTTTATGACTCGTCAAAAACTAGAAACTTAAAATTTCTCCTCTCTCCTATAGTGCCAATAATGCCCACATGCATGAGTGC